>OX451401.1:2662270-2753910 GCA_949629135.1 Eremobia ochroleuca | reverse complement strand
GGGTACGTCGTCACGTGCGCACACGTTGTCAAAACTGTGAGTATGGTTGAGGTTTCGTTATCAGAATTTCCTTTTTATTTCTATAAGTACCATGTTTAAGGCTCGTGCTAAAACATCTGAAATCTTCTTAGTAGTCTTAAATTCATTCAATCAGTCAGTGACAGTCAACGCATTCAAAATTCACCCCCTAAAGGGGGTTAAACAGGGTATGAAAGTTTGTATGGAATTTGTTCATTTTTGCCGATAGGAAATCGCATACGTATATTAATATTTAACAACGTAATAGTCAAAGCCCCGTTCCGAAAAAAAGGAATTTACAAATAAAGTTATAAACGGGCGACTGCGTGGGTTTTAGTGGATTTGCAACATTCCTTATGCTTGTATTTGGTCCGAGTTCGAGCCTAACTGTTGCGTAAATAAACACTATAATATCCTACAATATTGTCATTTGTAGCTTTAATTCAGCCGCTACCCAACCCTTAAAAAGAACTCCCATAATGAAAAAGTCTCAGGCCACGTCCTAATCAAAAGCAATCGTCGCGCGATTACGCGATCGTCGCGCGGATACGGAATCATTGCCAACCGGAGCGCGTGGCGCGTCGACAGAATTGCCGTCTGTCGGCGCGACTTGAAGTGACATAGAACGCGATGACCACGTATTCGCAAGACAATCATTCACGCCTGGATCTAGGTTTTATTTGTGTAACAGTATTATTAATAAGATTCCCAATACAACACTTTTTCCAGTACCAAACACACAAGCTATCAGTGTACTGCCGGGGAGTGAACGAGACAGCAATAGTGCGATACAAGACGCCAGACAAGAAGGCATATGACTTAGCCCTACTATTCACCAACCCTGAAAGACTGAGCCATATGAAATCTGCTGTACTGTCTAATATACCGGCTGAAAAAGGTATGTTCTTTGGCAATGTGCAACACTGTCAGTTTATTTCAAAAGAGCTTCTGTCTTCATTTTCTATTTTATCATGAAATAAGTACCTATTTAAGTAAAGGCGCCAGCACATCAAGCTACCAACACTGTCAAATTTTCCCAATCAACTTTAAACCTAATGCTTTAGCAATAAAGCTCAAAATCTATTAAAGAAATAGTCCTATCTTGGTGTCCTTTAATTGTATTTTTTCGCATTAAAAGTCAAATTATATATTGACATGTAAAAGTGTTTGTACAAACCTACTTACAGAAAATAAATCATTTATCATTTATCAAACTCATTATGTTTTCTAAAAAACATTCTTTCGGTGGTAGGATACCATTTAAACGACTTAGTACTATCTCAAGTCCACTCTCAAACGTACCTACACGTTCTGTAATTAGCAACCGATTTACGATTCTTTTCTAATTTAGTGGATGAAGTCGCGTATGTTTTGTTCCAGGTGAATCAGTACTCGCCGCCGGCTTCCCTTACTACAACGAATATGACTTGACTAACTTATTACCAACGATAACATCGGGCCACGTCAACACAGTGTCGCCATCTATGATACAGACGTCTTGCTGCGTACAGTCGGGCTTTAGCGGAGGTCCTATATTCAGGGTTACCAGGTACAATATAATTTAACTGCTATAACATCGGACCACGTCAACACAGTGTCGCCATCTATGATGCAGACGTCTTGCTGCGTACAGTCAGGCTCTAGCGGAGGTGTCCTATATTCAGGGTTACCAGGTACAATATAATTTAACTGCTACAACATCGAGCCACGTCAATACAGTGTTGCCATCTATGATACAGACGTCTTGCTGCGTACAGTCGGGCTTCAGTGGGGGATCTATATTCAGGTTTACCAGGTACAATAATATAATAAATTGCTACAACATCGGCCCACGTCAACACAGTGTCGCCATCTATGATACAGGCGTCTTGCTGCGTACAGTCAGGGTTTAGCGGAGGTCCTATATTCAGGGTTACCAGGTACAATATAATTTAACTGCTATAACATCGGACCACGTCAACACAGTGTCGCCATCTATGATGCAGACGTCTTGCAGCGTACAGTCAGGCTCTAGCGGAGATGTCCTATATTCAGGGTTACCAGGTACAATATAATTTAACTGCTACAACATCGAGCCACGTCAATACAGTGTTGCCATCTATGATACAGACGTCTTGCTGCGTACAGTCGGGCTTCAGTGGGGATCTATATTCAGGGTTACCAGGTACAATAATATAATAAATTGCTACAACATCGGCCCACGTCGACACAGTGTCGCCGTCTATGATACAGACGTCTTGTTGCGTTCCGTCTGGCTTTAGCAGAGGATCAATATCCAGGGTTACCAGGTACAATATAATTTAAGTGCTACAACATCGGGCCACGTCAATACAGTGTTGCCATCTATGATACAGACGTCTTGCTGCGTACAGAAGGGCTTCAGTGGGGGATCTATATTCAGGTTTACCAGGTACAATAATATAATAAATTGCTACAACATCGGCCCACGTCAACACAGTGTCGCCATCTATGATACAGGCGTCTTGCTGCGTACAGTCAGGGTTTAGCGGAGGTCCTATATTCAGGGTTACCAGGTACAATATAATTTAAATGCTATAACATCGGACCACGTCAACACAGTGTCGCCATCTATGATGCAGACGTCTTGCAGCGTACAGTCAGGCTCTAGCGGAGGTGTCCTATATTCAGGGTTACCAGGTACAATATAATTTAACTGCTACAACATCGAGCCACGTCAATACAGTGTTGCCATCTATGATACAGACGTCTTGCTGCGTACAGTCGGGCTTCAGTGGGGATCTATATTCAGGGTTACCAGGTACAATAATATAATATACAACATCGGCCCACGTCGACACAGTGTCGCCGTCTATGATACAGACGTCTTGTTGCGTTCCGTCTGGCTTTAGCAGAGGATCAATATCCAGGGTTACCAGGTACAATATAATTTAAGTGCTACAACATCGGGCCACGTCAATACAGTGTTGCCATCTATGATACAGACGTCTTGCTGCGTACAGTCGGGCTTCAGTGGGGAGCCAATATTCAGGGTCACCAGGTACAATATGATAAAAGTGTCGCCCATTATGATTCAAATGAATCATAATTTAAAATCATACAATTTGGTGAACGCTTTTTTCTGCAAATGAACTGCAGCAAATGAACCACGTGGAAAGAGGCAGTTTTATACAAACTCTGTGTCAAAATTTTTCATATCATCGTTATTCCCCGAAAGAAGTTAGAGATCCTCGCACGCTCTTTATGCAGCTAGAAGCTGTGCGCCCGATGGGATTCTCATGGCCAAAAATGAAGAACTTCCATACAAACCTTCAACCCCTAATTAATAATAATGTTTTTTTTAATCCTTCCTTAGTGTTGTCCCATTCATCTTTGGAAGTCGTTACAGGTCGTCAGAAGCCTGAAAGTCTGACTACCAGTCTTTCCAAGGGTAACGTATTACCCAGTAACTGGGTTGTGGAGGTCAGATAGGCAGTAGCTCCATGTGAAATACTGATATTCAGCTGCATCCAGGTAGACTGGAGCCGATGAGCCAGGCAGATTGAGTGCTGTCACTTTCGTTACATAAGCAACTCTTGTGCAAAATTTCATGCTTCTAGACATAGTTGTTTAAATTCAATTCAATTCATTTATTTCAGATATTCATGCATACGTGTTTCATTAAAAGTATTAAAAAAAAAAGTAATCATAATAATAATCCGTAATAATAGTCCGTTGTGCGTCAGTGAATAGCAGTGGCAGCGACCAGGCAAAAATCCAGACTCTGGGCTCAGATATTGAAATAAAAAAATAAATAGTAATAACTTTTTCGCGCTGTCTTCCAGCCCAAAGAACCGTGTGGAAGTGCTGGGCATCATCGCCATCAACGTGACGTCCGACGGCGGCGCGTGCTTCCCGTACGTCAACATGGCCGTGCCCGTCACCGTGTTCAGCGATGCGCTCGCGCACTACATACTCGATAAAGGTGAGGACTACCGCTTCCATGTTTTTTTTCTCCTATCGATAACTCATATTATATTTCGTCCGACCACCAGCTGTGTTCACACCTGTCGTGCGATTCTGTAACCGTATCACCGTGAAAACTTGGGTGACGTGAGCGTGGAGTGAGTCGTCAATAGTGTCAATCCCTAGCATCAGTATGATTCACAGCTCACTCTAAGCTCACTTCACCTTAGTTATCACGGTGAGATTTTTCCAGAATCGACCGGCTGTTCGCTTCGCCATCGGATTCAATTGTTAAGGATCGTTAATGAATGCTACAAAATAACTAATAACTTTTATGGTAGAAAATGTTTTTGTGGTAAATGAATGATAGGCAATAGGTATTTCGTAACACGTACGTATTAACACTGTAATTTGAAAACATTGTAATAGAAGCATCTGGGAGTTTCTTGCCGGCTCTTCTCCATAGGAAACGGCCACTTGGAACCGTGCACCTAGCTTTTGACGTTTCATAAGTGCCCATGTAGGTTTATGTGAAATAAAATATTGTGATTTTAACGCTGACGGAAATAGGAAGATTATTTTTTGAAGTGAAAACTTCTTTAGCGGCGTTGTACACTTTTTTTGTAACGGGTAAAACTCGCGTCAGGACACGTGACCCTGATCGAAAATTCGTAAGACTGATGGTGAGTACACAGCCGGCGGCGCGGCGTAGGCCAGGAAGTATCCCCCTCTCTTTCTACGGCGCGGCGAAAATGTATGCCTGCGCCTGTTGTTTAGTTTAGGTGGGGCAGGGTGCTTGTGCGAATGTTCGTGTGTGTTTATGTTACAGAAACAAACTTAACTTAAATGAATGAATTAATTAGAATGTATTGATAGACTTGAAGGTACATCTCTCGACAATAAATCTGCAATTTGGGACCTACAGATAACTGGTGGAACATATGGCACACCTCTGGTGGACGTGAAAAAATTAAAAAATTAATAAAATAATGGTTCTGGTAATAATGATGGTGAAAAAGTCGTCGAAATTATGGATGGAAGTTGATTTTTCTGAGAGATAAACTAAATTGTCATGTTTGTGCAAGATAGCGCAATAAATAAATATTGTATTCTACGACATAAATGATAGTACTTTTATACTGATAATTAAAGCAATTCGTGCAAAATGATTCCCTAACCATTCCAAAATATAAAAAATGCACAACGTTAATATTTAAGTTTTCACTTCTGCCGGCACTCCCGGAGTGCAACCCGTCGTTTTTTTTTTTTTTTTTTTCATTACAGTATCTGTAACAATTCTCTCAAATCTGTTGCTGGTAAAGATTTGCCCCCTGGTTTTTATTCATTACCGCGCCCAAAGATCCTTGAATAGCTAGGTTGTATATTAAATATTCGCGTTATTTCGTTTAGGCAGGTATCATAATCAACTTTATTTACAAAGTACATAAGGTATATTTTGTGTTACCCAAGTAACGCGGATATTAATTTGGTCAATTAATACGTCAAGTCATAAATTTTTCTGATTTAATTTTTGTTTTCAGACGCAACAAAACTGGCGATGCTTGAGAACAACAAGGAAATGATTCAGTCACAGTGGAGATTGATGCCTTATCGATCAAAAATTTGATCCATTCAGAGGGCCAATTCCCGTATATAATTAAAAACGTTTAAAATCCGATCGCAATCTCATGTCAGGGACAATCAATATCAAAAACGTATTAGAGGTATTTTTGACAGATTGAGGCTGAGACCTGACTGTGAACATTCTTAAAATTACGAGAATTGCCCAATGGTCAACTTAGAATTTATCGGTCAAACTGAATTCATTCATTTGATCATTTGTTCTTTGCTGAGTGTAATCTATAATATGAATGTATTTAGAAATATACAACATGTAACGTTAAATACGCAAAACCTCAGACACCCCAACTGATTTTTAATTCAATTGACCTATTTCAGAGAGAAAATAAGTCATTAAAAAAATTGTAAAGGTTTTATGTGTTGTTTTAGTTTTACTGGCTATTCTAATCGTTTCTTGCGTCTGCGATGACGCTTTATCGAGGGAGGAGTCGTCACCGGGCCGCTGCGCCGCGCTGACATTGGCTTGCTTGACCTATTAATAAATAGACACGTCAACGTTTTTAATGAAGATTTTTTGAAAAATGTGACCTATATTAAAAAATGGTTAAATTGATTCTGCTCGTTATTCTGATCAAACTATTTTCAAGTTTTGCGCATTTAACGTTAGGTACACGTTGTATATGTATGTTTATCAGTTGTCTAGTACTCATAGCACAAGCTCTGCATAGTTTGGGACTAGATGGCGTTGTGTGAAAGTTGTGGAATATTATTATTATTGTCATACGGTGAAGGCGAAATTGTGTTGAAGTTTTGTGATATTTTCAAAGGTGGATTTTTTTTTAAATACGTATATTTTTGGTCAAAAACTGCATTTTAAAGTACTGATACAACCCGCAAGAGTTAACTTGGAGACCCTCCTTCCCGGCGCTGTGACCGCTCTCACCATCAACGTCGACGCCTCAGTCATCCGAGCCAAGTCTCAAGTTTACTCCTGCGGGTTGTAAGTACGGTATGGTGACATCAATCGTGCATTTTTGTTTACCGTAAACTACTTTATAAATACTCATTTATGTAATTAATATACCTACAATAATTAAGACTGATCGTTGGTCACCTCTGTTGTTTGGACCTTTATGTTGTTGATGTTATTTATACAACGTTGAATATGTTTTCATGTACGGTAAAACGGAGTGAATAGAAAATGCAGGGGTGAATCGGGATGAAACTTTATAACATTGAAATAATATCGTTTTTGGTCTTTAATGTGTTTACAATATTATAATTAACCATTAAGTGTCCTTGTTGGCAACAAACAACGTTACAATCCATTTAAAAGTTTCATCCCGATTCACCCCTGCATTTCCTATTAGCCCCGTTTTACGGTAATTTAAGTAAATGTTAAATTATTATAAATGTCTATTTTATTAAACTTACGTTTTATTAACTTGATCATTGCATCTCAGTCTAAATCATAGGCTCTCCACCTTATTTCGCCCACTTTGAACATATATTTTTTACTAGAGCCCCCCATTTTTTTACTGACCATCTGTCGCGAATCTAAAGCAGCTATTGCTACGATTATATTTAAACGTGTAATATTATATCGTCGACCGTAGGTTCAATTGCAGTAAGGGACAAAATACGATTTTTCAGGAGAGGCCGACAAAGTTTTTTTTCGGACTAAATCGCCCATAACTTTTTTTGTTATTAACCTTTTTCGGGTCTGATTTCACACATAAACTTGTATTTTAGTGCTCTATCTACATGTGTAACATTTATTTAAATAAGTTAGCTATTTAAGAAAATAGATGTCCCTTACAACAACGCTTACTGACCAAGTTTCTTGTAGTCCCGTCCCTTACATCAAATTGACCTCTACGTTGGATCCAATCTATTAATGAAAAAATAGTGTAAAGGACTTGTCGAAAAAATTTATGAAAAAATACAGTGTAAAGAGATTTTTGACAGAAAATGAAGTACACACTTTTGACGTACGGATATCGTCGACCGTAGGTTCAATTGCTGTAAGGGACAAAATACGATTTTTCAGGAGAGGCCGACAAAGTTTTTTTTCGGACTAAATCGCCCATAACTTTTTTTGTTATTAACCTTTTTCGGGTCTGATTTCACACATAAACTTGTATTTTAGTGCTCTATCTATATGTGTAACATTTATTTAAATGAGTTAGCTATTTAAGAAAATAGATGTCCCTTACAACAACGTATTTTGTTAGGTATCTTGTAGTCCCGTCCCTTACATTAATTGACCTCTACGTTGGATCCAATCTATTAATGAAAAAATAGTGTAAAGGACATGTTGAACAAATTTATGAAAAAAATACAATGTAAAGAGATTTTTTACAGAAAATGAAGTACACACTTTTGACGTACGGATATCTTAAATTTGGAAATCGTTATAAGAAATCATTTAAAAGACATGAAAATGTATTAGAACCGTGTGTGTGCTTTTTTGTATGTCGCTTACATGCAATGTTTGTACATTATAATAGCAAATTTGTATTAGTTTGAATAAAACAATTTTTATTTTATTGTTTAAAAATTGTTTTATTAATAATTGTTACCATTTTACCTATACTTACTTTGAATTCTTATTCAAATAAAAGAGTAGCTGCAAAAACCGCGCACAATCCCGACCAAACATGTAGCTGAAGTTCCAAACGTTTGAATTCCAAAAGTAGAAAAGGCTGCTCTACTACTTTCTTATATGCAAAAAATCGAAATAATGAAAGATATATTGAATAATAAACCTTAATTACGATTAATAAGACATATCATTGTAACATATTGTTATTATTGCATTAGAAAAAAAAATATAGAGTGATTATCTAAATAATAAAAAGGGAACAATTTAATCAGTTTACATTTATAAAAAACAACAAAAATAATGGCTTTTTGGCAAATTTAAGTTTCTGGCCCCATGAAACTTTTTCAAAATTTCTGGAAAATCAACTAAAGAGTGCCGAATGATTTTCGAAAATATTTATCATCCGGCAACTACCCCTTCTATTGTTTATTTATAAAAAACAACAAAAATAATGGTTTTTTAGCAAAATTAAGTTCTCTGGCCCCTTGAAACTTTGTAAAAAATTTCTGATAAATCAACTAAAGAGTGCCGAATGATTTTCGAAAACATTTATCATCCGGAAACTACCACTTCTATTGCTTATTTTATAAAAAAACAACAAAAATAATGGTTTTTAGCAAAATTAAGTGCTCTGGCCCCTTGAAACCATGTGAAAAAATTCTGGAAAATCAACTACATAGAGCCGAACAATTTTCGAAAACATTTTTCATGCGGAAACCACCCCTTCTATTGTTTATTTATAAAAAATAACGGCTTTTTGGCAAAACTAAGTGCTCTGGTCCCTTGAAACTTTGTAAAAAAATTCTGATAAATCAACTAAAGAGTGTCGAATGATTTTCGAAAACTTTTATCATCCGGAAACTACCCCTTCTATTGCTTATTTATAAAAAAAACAACAAAAATAATGGCTTTTTGGCAAAATTAAGTTCTCTGGCCCCTTGAAACTTTGTAAAAAATTTCTGGAAAATCAACTACAGAGTGCCAAATAATTTTCGAAAACATTTATCATCCGGAAACTACCCCTTCTATTGTTTATTTATAAAATATAACAAAAGTAATGGCTTTTTGGTGCTCTGGCCCCTTGAAACTTTGTAAAAAATTTCTGATAAATTAACTAAAAAGTGCCGAATGAATTTCGAAAATATTTATCGTCCGGAAATTACCCCTTCTATCATTTATTTATAAAAATAATGGTTTTTTAGCTAAATTAAGTACACTGGCTCCTTGAAACCTACTACCCTACTACAAAGTTTCAAGGAGCCAGAGCACTTCGTTTTGCCAAAAAGCCATTATTTTTGTTGTTTTTAACGACAGATGAACTCGCACTGATACCACTTTTTTATGCCCGCGCGCTGCTTTCGCATTGGTACCATCCTCTCTTTTGCACATAGAAAGACGTTGTGAGATAGAAAAGGATGGTAATAGTGCAATAATTCGATTCAAATAGGTGTAACGTTGACACTGCTTAAAGTATGACAATGCAAATTGGGGTAAGGGACAACTATGTCAAAACTCGTGCAATCCATTTAAAGTATGGATGATATTTATTTTTTGAGACAATAAAGACATTAGTGTAAGGCCAGTTTTATTATTGTTTCTTAAAAAGTAAACCATGTAATGGTAATTCGTTGATTGGGAAGACCCTTACCTTATTTGAAGTGGATTGGCGGCGATAATTACACCATTTCAAGTTCCTATATTGCATAGTTTTTCAGATACATTGTTATTATGGGGCTGATTCTAAATTTGGATCCAAAAATCATTAGAGTAAGGGACATTTTTTTTAAGCTAGAATTTTTTTATATTCACCATTCGATAGAGCGAAAAATTCTGAACAAAACTGTATACTCAACTCATTTTGGGTATTTTGTCCCTTACAGCAATTGAACCTACGGTCGACGATATAGTTGTAAGATAGGATATATAATTTTATGTGGGTCTTCTACTGCCCCCTGAAAGTCTAGGGGCGTTTTTGCCCACGTTGAGAACCTATGGTCTAGGTAAATCTAAATTAACCGCTTGGTTTTATACCAATTTCCGTGCCTCCATCGCCCGGCTCATTAAGCGACGAACCTCCGTACGATAAAAAAATAAAAAAAACAATAAATGAACATAGGTTCTCAGTCGTATAAATTCGACTGAGACGTCACGGCATGTTAACATTTGTCGTATTAATCCGACTGGGGCGGACAATGGGTTCACAAGGCAATCTTACCACCTTGAAAAACATTAGGGGTTCTACACACATGTTCGGGTTGTCATGATTTGACCGAATTTGCCGAATCATGCCTATCCGAACCAAAGTGTAACACGCCTCACTTTCTTTCTTGTGGAGTTGGGCAAAAGGACCAACCAACTCGTCACTACATTTTTTGTTTCCCAGCCAATAGGTTCACATAAATCAGCCTATAATGTTCCCACTGCTGGGACACAGGCCTCCTGTGTGTGAGAGGGAGTGTGCCGTAATCCACCACGCGGCCTCAGTGCGGGTTGATAGATGTCTCGTCTTCGAATCCTTGGTTCTAGAACATGGCGGTTTCCTCACGATGTTTTCTTTCACGGTTTTAAAAGTAGTGGTGATGAAATAATTTACACAAAGTAAAGCGGCGGCCTCAGTGCGCGTTGATAGATGTCATGTCTTCGAATCCTTGGTTCTGGGACATGGCGGTTTCCTCACGATGTTTTCTTTCACGGTTTTAAAAGTAGTGGTGATGAAATAATTTACTTACACAAACTAAAGCGCCTGTCTGGGTTTAAACCGGGTTTAAACCCAGTCGTAAAGTTGCGGCCATTACCACTGGGCCACTACTGCTCCAATCTTGCTAACTTAGCTTAAGCGGGGCCTGTGTATTATTCCATTGGTATTATTCTGTTCAGTTAAATCTTTGCAATGGTGAATTGACCTCATTCACGACTTTATGATTGGACATGCAAGGTAAATACATAAACAAGCCTGTTTAAAAAAAAAAAAATATTATTATGACAATTACAAAAAGTTCTGTCAGAAAGTTTCCAAGAATTTTCAGTTCATAAAATATTGTTTGAACGCTTTGAAGAATTAAAAAATGGCGCGTAAACCGGCAATTGCTATTCAAGACACTATAGAGACTAACGAGGACTATGAACACTACATCGAAACTCATGCGGATAAGTTGATTTGTGAGTTAATTAGTACCTACCCTAAGTGTGCATACACACGAACGGCACGTTGTCGACGGCTGCCGTAGACGTGTCGACGGTTGCAGTTGCCTCTGTCGTTGACGCGTGACGCTCGTGTGTATGCACACTAAGGGCGATGCCACACGGGCGTTGCCAATGCGTTGCGTCGTCGCAGCAGCGCAGTGATTTCGATCCAGTGAGAGCCACACGAGCGCTGCGATGACGTCACCGCTCAGGCGTTGCAGCGACGACGCAACACATTGGCAACACCCGCGTGGCATCGCGCGCTCTTGGTGGATCACACACTATAAACGCGCGACGCGACGGGACGCCGGGGCGCGTGTGATTTTTTACATCAAAATTCAATAAAAACGCGTTTCTGCGCGGGAAATTTCACTCCATTTCCGTAATCAGTGCATCTTTTTATTATATATTTTATTATTTATGTACACACAGTAAAAAACATATGGACATGACATAATTACATTTTTTTTTTCTATTTCAAAGGACAGAAGATAAATTTTAGTTTAGTCCTGTTAAATTAATCAGCACATGACACTACTCCATACAAGCTTAGACGTCATTAAAAACTTGCCTGCTAAAGGGTAAGGCGTTGATTAATTTGACAGGACTAAACTAAAAATCTTCTGTCCTTTTCTTAATGAAATGGAAAGAAAAAGATGCACTGAAATTAAAAGTTTAGTTTGTGTACAAGAGAATCGGCACCAATATCTCGGATACGTGACGCTTTACGGGGTTTGGTCCTAGTCAGCTAGCTATACCTGACCTGTCATCTTTAGGTATGGAGGTGTACTCCGAATTCTGTGGTCCTTGTCTAGCAACTACCAACGCTATCAGAAAGGGTAAGATGGAGATCGGTCAAGATAACATCTCCATGGTTAAGGTAAGTAATTGATACTTGCATCGGTATTTTTAACAGACTGTTTGACTGCACGTTTTTCTTGCCGTGAAAAACTATACAGGCACGGTTCGTCAGTGTTGTATGGATCACTATGGAAGCTTGTTGACGGACCCCTTTTTTTACGCCGCGGCTTATACGCCGTACCGTGTACAAAGGGCATGCAAAGTAATTTTTATTAGCTGTTGTTAGCAAATCACAGCAGATAAAGCCCGATGCAAACCTTACAGCGGGTCTGAACATGAGGCGAGTAGCTGCGCATTAACTAATTCATGTGACCGCTGGGGTGAGGGGTGCGGTACTGTGAGTCGCCATAAAAATGATTTTGTAAACTCATATATAACTGATGTAGCTTCCAGTGCCGTTGAGCCCGTTATCAGCTGTAGTTACAGTATTTTTATCTCACGAAGCGACGCGCGCTTTACTTGCGTAATATAAGCGCAGGAGCTCTCGGTACCGTCCGAGACAATGGCAAGTCGGAAGCGTGTGTTTGTCTTTGTGCATGTGCGAGTTATGTGCTGACGCTACTCACGTTACCACAAGTAAAGCACGCGTCGCTTCGTGAGGTAAGAATACTAAACTTGCAATTAAGAGTTTACTAGATTTTGTCCGCGGCCTCGCCCCGTTGATGTTGGAAAATATCCCACGGGAATGAAACTTTTACAATCATCATCATATAAATCAGAAGACTCGCCAATTAATTTAATTTGATCTACCATTGTATAACCTTCATTTTGCATTGTTTATGGTTTTTTTCTTCCTCGATTTTTGACGATCGTTATTGCCGTTCGCTATGTTGTGTTTTGACGATCAATAAATTCTGTCAGATTCCACTAATGCTCCATTTTATCGATCGTTACTGTTGTCTGTTAACATTCTATATGAATCGGTATTTGATACAAGTGTTATCATGTTGATTTATCGATCGACAAAAACTATCCGATGACAATCAAACACACAAATTATAAATGTCGATCTATCGTCGGTTGCTTACACATTTAATTTCTCGATTTTGTTTGATCACTAGTCGATCGTCAAAAATCGAGTAATTCTGTAGCCTAGAAATTATTCTAAGTGACCAACATCGGGTCTTAAGACATTCAAGGTTCATTCATTAATTTAAGTCATCCATTGGGTGTCCTTGTTCCAGTGTCCCGCTGACAATATAGATGCGTTGAAAAGATTCCAGCACCGCAGTGAACCTGCATTCTTATTCATTTTGGTATTTATTTTTTGGTTTATAAATACAGTAGTAGCTTCCTTGTCGTACAAATTGGTGAAATGAAAACATGATATGTAAAGCCATGTCCACACGTGTGTAATGTAATGTATCGTGTGATATAATGCGAATAGTGTGGACGACATACAAACTCAACGCAAATCTTGCGGGGTGATTGCGTAACACACTAAGGGCCCTGCAGGTACGATTTTTTGCAGGATCCCGTTTAGTAGTGTACGTGTTTAAATATATACAACGTGTAACGTTAAATGCGCAAAACCTGAAAATAGATTGATCAGAATAACGAGCAGAATTAATTGAACCACTTTTTAATATCGGTCACATTTTTCAAAAAATCTTCATTAAAAACGTTGCCGTGTCTATTTATTAATAGGTCAAGCAAGCCAATGTCAGCGCGGCGCAGCGGCCCGGTGACGACTCCTCCCTCGATAAAGCGTCGTCGCAGACGCAAGAAACGATCAGAATGGCCAGCAAAACTAAAACAGCACATAAAACCTTTTAAAAAAATTTAATGACTTATTTTCTCTCAAAAATAGGTCAATTGAATTAAAAATCAGTTGGGGTGTCTGAGGTTTTGCGCATTACACGTTGTATATTCACACAATCATCCCATTTGCAGTATCCGCCAAACCGGATGCACGTGTGAATATATAGGTATATATTTAAACACGTAGGTACATTACCAAACGGGATCCACGCAAAAAACCGTACCTTCAAAAAACGGGATATTATACGTAGTTGAGCAAACAAATTTTTTCGAACATATAAAGCATGGATTAGCAATAGCCTTCAAAATTATTCAAATTGTGAACGCAAAGCGTTGTAGTGCACCCTAATTGCGTACCTAACAAACTTTAATGTGTTACGAAATTATGGTGTCGATCATCCCTTTGCGTTCATAACTTTTGTGGCGTAGAAATAAAATAGAAAACGTCAATTTAAAATAAAGTTTTTATGCCACGCATGACGCGTTGTCCCTGCCACCATGTATACGTCGCAGCCAACTGGTTAAATTAGCCGTTTAGTTAACAGCCTGGCCTTTGGAGGTAGTGCTCGCCTCGCTTCGCTCTCCCGGCTCGCACGCGGTTGTTCACAGTTCTAACCGAACCTAACCCATTTGGTCGGGGTGCCCTAACTTAGTTAATGCGACCAATTCGACTCGCGCGTGATTGGTTACAGCTCCAACCTAAATTATAATTGAATATCATTCAGGCCGTTAGTTGAACGGTTAGGCGGTTAACTGAACGGCTAATTAAACTAGTTGGCTGCGACATATACAAGTAGTCATTGATACAAATGGACCCATTTATTTAGATATTTTTAGCTTACTCTTTTAAGAAATTTTTAGTTATTATATGTTTACAAACACAGATTTATCATGATAGACTTGTATTAAAATTTACATAGAGATGAGGAAAGACTGCAATTACTAAAATTGGATAATAGACCCCTAGACTCATCATCATCATCATTTCAGCCCGGAGTCACCCACTGCTGGGTACAGACCTCGCATTTTTCTGCAACATCCCTAGATTACTATTGAATAATGTCAATCATCCATTTTACGGCAGAAAGGGAAACTGATTCGTGCCATGTTCGGCCCGAACGGGATAGATTTGTGTCGGATCATGGAGGAGGAGTTAAAGAAATGCGCGCAAGAAAAAGAGGGTATTCCGGTAGAACGCGAACTGTACGAGATTGATGAGATGCTGCCTGAAGAAGTGGTAGGATTTCTTATTCTAATCATAACATTACGCCACGCAACTGCAAGAAGTTGAAGCGAGTATTCGCACGTAACCAATGCTTGCCTACATTTTGTCCCCGCGCTGCGGTGTGGTTGTGGTACGAGTGAACGGGCACTAGTCTCATAGGTACCTAGTTATAAAAACAATATTCGCAGGTCATAAGTTCATAACCACGCCAAACTTTCCGTCGCGTAATATAGGCAGATGTGTTGCTACATTTATCCACCACACAAGGAGTTTAAGCACTCCACGAATGGTATATATATGGCTCCGTTTAGCAGTGGCACTATAAAAGGAAATGCTAAGAGTTTGCCAACGTTTTTAAAGGCAAAACTGGAAGAAAACTTAAAGCAAGAGGAAGATTACAAAGAAGCAGCGGAGAGGCTACGTGTGCTGACGCTCGCCGCCCGCAAGAAGAGAGTGAACGAGCGCCTGTCGATGAAGATCAAGCGGCTCAACTTCATCATGTTCTGGCCACACTGCCACAAGGCGCACTACGACTTGTACGAGAAGTGGGACAATATCAGTAAGTCATTTTCACCATACAAACTCAATAACTGCCCCGTAACTGACAAGGAAACCTCGCGAGGTGTCCCTCACCGATTTAGTTGCGGCTTTACTATAATAATCTACATGAAAAATGATGAGATACGTATTTTTTCTTTTCTGCTAACAAACGTTTTGAAGGGGTGAAAGTCACCCTCAATGTTCGTACCCCAAAATTATGGTTTGCAGTTTTCACATATTTCTAATACAATTTTTCCAAAATGACTAACCATTAAAAAGAGCATAAAAAATTATGAAAAATATTTTTTTATATATATAAGACTTAAAATTGGTCCCTTTAAAAAATAATATTTATAGTTTATAGGTTATGATTTTTTTTGTTATTTTTAATTTAACAAAAATTGTATATCCACAATTCTTATAAATATGTGAATAAAGGTATTTTTCATATTTTTTATGCTCTTTTTAATGGTTAAAGTCATTTTGGAAAAATTGTATTAGAAATATGTGAAAACTGCAAACCATCATTTTGGGGTACGAGCTTTGAGGGTGATTTTCACCCCTTTAAAACGTTTGTTAGCAAAAAATAAAAAATACGTATCTCATAATTTTTCATGTAGATTATTATAGTAAAGCCGCAACTAAATCGGTGAGGGACACCTCGCGAGGTTTCCTTGTGAGCAGTGCTGGCCCAGTAAGCAGTGGTGGTCCAGTGGTAACTGCCGCGACTTAAGAGTAGTAGGTTAGAATCCAGGCAGGTGCTTAAGATACTTTGTGTAAATTATTTCATCACTACTGCTCTTAAAACGGTGAAGGAAAACATCGTGAGGAAACCGGCATGTCCTAGAACCAAAAAATTCAAAACGTGTCATCTAACAACCCGCACTTGACCCGCGTGGTGGATTACGGCCTGCTCTCACTTAGAGGAGGCCAGCAGTGGGAACATTGTAGGCTGACTATGAACTGCCCCGTTTGTCTCGTGGTCGCAAGCGCGACTCCTGAGCGCAGGTTCGATTCCCAGGTCGGGCAAAGTATTATTGAGTTTTTCCATTAGGAATTTCTCAGTAACCCGGCCAGCCCAGAATTTGGATGTTAGGGGTGTGATACCCCGGTGCCCCGGAAAGGACGTTAAGCCGTTGGTCCGGGCCTGATCTCTCTTCGGTCGTGCCAGATTTCCGTCCCATCGGACTATGAGAGTGAGGGAAGGGTGCCTGCGCACACACTATTTCGTTTTTCTATAACGCGGAACCAATCTACCGCGTTATAGGGGTATTCTGTAAAATACAGTAATCCCCCCCGGATTACTGTATTTTACATGAGAAGATAATAACTGTCTGAAAAATGTCTGTAATTGACGTCCTCTCTCATCAATAGAAGGCATTAGAAAAATCTTAGAACTGTGCACGTTTGTTCTAAATATTCATAACGACGTTTTCTACAAAACAAATAAATGAAAAGAAAAACAGTTTTTCTTCATGACGTTTTCACTGCATGACGACGATATGGAATTATTTAGCTCGGCGTCACGATGTCTGCTCGGTTATTGGTAATAGCCTCCTCAATCAATATGCTTAGCCTTTTTCAACTATGTTGGGGTCGGCTTCCAGTCTACAGTACTTTACATGAAGCTACTGCCTATCAGACCTCCCAGACAACCCAGTTACTGTATAATAAGATACCCCTTGCTAAGACTGGTTGTCAGACTTTCGGACTTCTGACGACCAGTAACGACTGTCAAAGATCTACGGATGACAGCCGGGAGCAACGGCTTAACCTGCTTTCCGAGGCACGGAGAGGTCTTGGTATATAAAGATGGTCACCCATTCACAGACCAACTGTGGCAAGCGTAGCTTTACCTGATCTATTGACTCGTGCGACTATTATTACTTAGCCATAAGCTCTTCCTGCAATAGTCTCACCTCCTACAGGTACAGAGGTGGGATTTTACTAGATTATTCTAGTAAAATCCCAGCTCTGTCACGAGAAAAACAGTCGTGAATCGTGATGTAATGTGTCTTAGTTCCTCTCATCGCTACTATTTACTACTTCCAGATATAACCGTAGCTGCAAAAGAAACCATACAAATGGACGAGGACAGTGCGCGCGAGGCTCTCTACATGAGCGACGTGGATCCTAACGAAGCCTGTCTCCACGCGCTGTTCGACGGCGAAGCGCTCATCGTGCTGTTCAAGATGTTTGACACGGATACCCGGGACTTTGTTCGTGAGTAACTAGGACTTATGTAGCTTGAAAAGCAAGTGGTGGCCTAGTGATATCGGTCCCGACTTACGAGTTGTATGTCCTGAGTTCGAACCCAGCCACTTTACTTTGTGTATTTACTTCCATTACATTGCACACTGCTCCCAAAACGGTGAAGAAAAACTTCGTGAAACCGAAACCGGCAAGTCCTAGAGCCAAAAAAAATTCGAAGACATTGTGACATCTACCAACCCGCACTGGGCCCGCGTGGTGGATTACAGCCCACTCCCTCTCACAGAAAAGGGGCCTGTTTCCCAGCAGTGGGAAAATTATAGGTTAATTATGCTAACCAGAACTTTGCTAAAACTTATTTTTTTAATAGTATACATGGAGTTTCTTGCCTGTTCTTCTCCACAGAGATCTACGTTTTTTAAAGGGCAGAACTACCCTAAACTTTCTAACTCCTTGAAAATTCAAAAGTGTAAATGGTACCTAATAAATGCTTTGACTGTAAGTAAGTATTACCGGGTCAAAATGTCCTTTGAAACAATTGTCAGGTTTATTGTTGCTTCAAGAACATTTCCTGTCAGTCTACAAAGCCCGCTTTCCTTCATTTCCTCCCAAATAGAACTGATGCGCTACAGCTTATATGAGGAGATCCCAATACCCAAGGAGGATGTGCCTCCTGAGAAGCAGGTGCCTCCAATACCCGCCTATGAGCGTTACGCCAGCATCAGCAAGACTGCGAGGGAAATACGCCGGGACCGGCACAATGCTAAACTTCAGAAGTTGGTGAGGAAAACCTAATATGACGAAAGCGCCAGGAGAAGCCGCGAAATTATTTTTTGAATTTTGTGGGCTCCCCTAACGCATCTCCATTAACCGCCACGGCAAATAAACGCATCGCCGTGTTCACAGCGTGGACCATGTCCGCCTTGCCATCAAGTTAATATTATAATATTTTTTCTCACAGAGCGACACGTGGTTTACTTGTGGCAACGAAGGGTACAAACACGCTGTGAATGTGTGCGTGAAGACGCTTAGCGACAGCAATTAACACACACACATTTCTGACTTCGCCATTGTCTAGGACGGTACTGAGACCTCCTGCGCTTACCCACACATTCACAGCGTGTTTGTACCCTTGGTTGTACACTTGGTTACAACAAGTAAAGCGCTCGTCGCCACGTGAGTGATCCAGAAAATATAGATATTTGATGTTTTTGTCCGTTTGTATGTCTTGATGTATGTTCCAGATTAACGCAAAAACGGCTGAAAAAATTTGCGTTAAATTTGTTCAATGAAGGAGTGGTAATTACACCTTTCCTGAGTGACACATTACTGTTTCCGACATCCACGCGAACGAAGTTGCGGGCACAGCTAGTAAATTATATAAGTACAGACGCCAGTACATCAAGCTACTACAATCTGTCAAAATTCTTTAATATATTTTCTACTTTACCCCTAAAGCATAAGGTTCAGAGTTGATTATGAAATTTTGATAGTTTCGGGCAGCTTGATGTGCTGGCGTCTGTACATGTTTAAATATAAAAAGCAAAGACGGCTGAAGGGATTTGTGTGAAATTTATCACACAAATACTTTATAACCTGGATTAACACATAGGGCACTTTTAATCCTTAGATAGATTTCGAAATGATTCATGTAATCACTGATGACATACCTACACAATTCTGCTTCTCATACAGAAAGAGGAGAAAGAAGAAGCAGATCGTTTAGCATCTGAGCAAGCACGCTTAGCTCGGGAGGCTGCAGAGGAAGAGGCGAGGCTCGAGAAGATTCGCCAGGACGAAGAGAGGATGGCCAGGATAGCTGCTGGAGTAAAACATTCTTCTTTATAAACCCCTTTGTCCCAGCCAACAACAAGGGCCATTTTCATCATTATTTTAATGCTCATTTCATTATTTTTTCAGTTAACCTATTTTGTCCCACAGCTGGGTAAAGGTCTGTCTCATATTTTTCCACTTTTCTTTGTGATGTGCCTTCTCCGTGCAATCGTTTACAAACGAGTCCAAATCGTCACGCCGCGTTTTCTCCTGCCATTTATCCTAAGTTATTCGGGATCGGCGCAACATGTATTTTCCTTCCATACTTCTCTATTAGTCGTCATCTCGGTAGTCACCCCCTCTCTAGCATCTTTCAAACGCAGTCCATCCATCGTTTCTTTGGTCTTCCCCTTCTCTTATAGTCATCCACATTCATACTCGAAACTTTCCTCATGACATTTTCCTCATTCCTCCTCCAGTGTGAGGGAGAGATGGAGCTATACTTGGATATCTTGATCTTGGAATGTAAAAAGTCATATCATCATTCTCCTGCTCTTAACCCAATTTATTTGGGGTCGGCGTAACATGTATTTTTCTTCCATAATTCTCTTTTAATCGTCGACTCGATAGTCACGCCCTTTCTAGCAATGCCATCTTTCACACAGTACATCCATCGTTTTCGTTCGTTTTAAATAAACTTAAGTAATATTTAAAATGTTCTAGTTACCAGCAGATCCAGAACCAGTCGTGGAACCGGAACCGGAATTGCTAGAAAGAGAACAGAATCTTGGCGAAGAAGATGTGACAGAAGGGGGGGGGACTGAGGTTTGTCCGGTCGTAAATTCTCAATTCAGAAAAAAAATTAATCGTGTAGAATAGAACAGAATAGAATAGAATACTCTTTATTATGTAGGTATGACACTTTTGTATGGAACAGCAGATTTTTATTTGAACCAAAAAAAAAAATTAAGACAGGCGAGGGTGGTGAAGAAGTGGTTCCAACAGAAGAAGTTGTGCCGGAAGTGGCTGAAGAAAAAGGGGAGGACGAGTTCGATTCTGATGTCGAGGTGGAGGGCGAAGACTTCATCCCTGCTGGAGGCCTGTTCGTGCCCGGGCTGTACACACCGGCCAATGAGCTGGCCAAGGCCTGTGGACTCGCTTTCTTCTTCCCCAAGGTACATTTTTGTCATAACACGATACCGAATTCCCGATCGGATTTCCTATCGGCAAGAAATGTTTTTTTATGGAGCCTGGTATTACCTACTGTCGCGCCATTTTGTTTTTTTTTTCAAAATGGCGGCCACGTTTCCGAGATATTATCGTTCAAAGTGGATAATCACTACTAAATGTTTAAAGTAAGCAATATGATGTAAGCAAGTTACAAAAATATGGATGTTACGTGATCAACTTTGATCTTTCACTGAGAGACAATGCACAGCCTAAGTCCACATTCAGACGGACGTAAAAATATCGCGACGAAATTTTATGGCGCACTGGATTTTCAAGTCTCGGTGTTGAACCAAGCATTGAGAAACCAACAGTGTGCATCCCACCGCGTCCAAAAAAACATACAGCCGGTCGATTCTGTAAAAATCTCACCGTGAAATCATAAGTGAAGTGAGCACTTAATAGTGTTAATCCCTAGCATTAGGGAATGACAGAGCTCACATCCCTAATGACAGCTCACTTCCCGCTCACTTCACCTAAGTTCTCACGGTGAGATTTTTACAGAATAGCACTGCAGTTGTATTTTCAAAATAAACTTGTTAAGGGCATTCATTTCATTCTCAAAAATTAAAGTGCCGTCAGAAAAAAAAATCTTATGGGAAATAACATCTTCTGCATTATTTCTATCACAACGAAGGTCTATAATTAACCCCCCGGCTGCTATTTGAAATCGACATCTGAATGATGTTTAAAAAAAAAAAGGGCCGTTCCGTTCTGTAACTTTCTAATTTAACTTGCAGCATGTGAACGAATTAGCGGAAACTATAGAGACTGAGTTCCTGCCGCCTCACATACTCGTCATGTTCCCCATAGAGAGACGGTATGACGTCCTGGAAGTCATCAGCAATTATTCCTCAGAGATCTTGAACGTGAGTCTTTTCTTTATTGGGTCGGTAACATTTACGAAAGAAAGAAGAGAAAAATAAATTTCCTACACCAAAAAGTACTGATTTAAATACCTATATCCTACACAAATAATGGCGATTTTTTTATTTTCGGTTAATCGCACCTGGTGCAATGGTGTCCCGCGTGGTGGATTACGGCCCACTTCCACTCACCGAAAGGAGGTGTGTGTCTCAGCAGTGGGAACATTATCTCGTACTCTAACTGCACGTCCGAAGTTCCATCACTTGAACTGCGAAAACCACTTTTACTGCGATGACAAAATACCCCATTGCCGATGATATAGCTAAACATGAATCTCGACACTAGAGCGCCACCATCTTGTGGTTTAATATACATTCCAAACAACCATAGAATGAAGACTAATATTAGAAATGTTCGAACAAATAATTTCACGGAAGGCGTAGTAAAACGAGATAGTCGAAAAAAAAAATACAGTAAAATCAATGGAAATTTGGAAAAGCTACACGTACGCTTTAAAAGTTTTTGGTGTGAATTATAACCGATCTTGTCGCGCGGTACTGAAAATGTATGGCGCTAGTATGAAATTACATAGTCGTGACGTCACTTATATGGCAGTGGTAAAACAAAAAGTTCAAACATGTTTGATAATAAACTCAGCGCCTGCACGAATTCTGCTCACTGACGCGTCATAAGATCACCAAGTGCACAGGTGACATGCGGCATTCGTCGAACGAGATAGCTATGACAAGGCGGCAAATAACACCGCTTCTCTGAGTACATCGTACGGTCCCCAAAGAGTTCTACTAACTAAATATAATAGTCGAGTGCAAATACACTAAAAAATACTTTGTTTTGCAGATGGGTGTCTTCGTGGGCGAAGACCCGTACAAGGCAGAACACATCGCTTACACCATCAAGCAATACGACAAAATTGTACGACCGAGGCGATAGTATGTTTATTGTCCACCTAACATCTTGTTCCTAAAATAACATCAGACATTAAATATATAACATCCCAAGTTCACAACTACTACCGAAGGGCAAAGACAGAGTTAACATGCTTACTACACTACACCCAGCCAATATAACTGCCTCTGTGGTCTAGTGGTAAGACCAGACCCAGAGGGGTTCGATTCCTAGCGGGGGCAACATTTTCTGCTTGGTTTGGTTGATGGTAGGGCTTATTCTAAGTCCGCCTGGTTAGCTACCACCATCTTATCTAAGTCTGCCGCCATAACAACAATGTTACCTCCATTTGTTGTGTTTCGGCAGTTAGAGGCAAGATAACCAGTTCGTCACGGTTGAGGATTCCGGGTGAAGCTCGCTTCCGCTTTCGGCCAGTTCATCACTTACTTCGCGACTTCGTTCGCATGAGTGAATTCGCTCAATAGAACACCGCACAATTTTTGGGATACATGAAGAAGCCTCCTCGTGTAGCGCAGTTTTTTCCGCCAGTTACTCAACTGAACTGAGCGCTCGGCGCATCCTGGACAGTCGTACCCAACACCTTATTTTACTGGCCAATTCTTCCCTTGCGGTGGTAGGGCTAACGCCCGCCTTGTTTGTGACCACCCTCCTACCGGAGCCCGGCGTCAATAAGCCTGCTTGCTGTGTTTCGTCAATAGGTGTGAGTTCCAGTGCCATCTTCTGGGTACGCTCGTTCCATCATAAACCTCATCCATGGCTTTCCATCAGGCGTGATCGAAGTCCAGAGCGGGCCAAATCAGCAATAAAAAAAAACAAGTATAGCCCATCCTAAGGGTAGCTTGATGTTGATGAGTCACTTAAGGTAGCCGCAAAATAAAAATACCTCATACCTCTCCTGTACCTTCCCTCCTTACCTATTGATAGGTACCTTTCCAAGGTAAATAAAGAAAGAAAAGAAAGAAAATACATTTATTTAGCATTAGACTATAAGACACACAGTACACCTGAGACATGCATCAGATAAAAAACAAATAAAAAGTGTAAAGTCCGATGTAAGAAATTAACAGCAAAGTCATGGCTGCGCCGAAAAGGCCCAGTTCAGCAAAAATGCCAGACAACTGGTGCCTGATGCTGGTTTTCAATTGGACCTGTACGAGTTACATTGCAAGGACGTACTAGTTAATGGTTTTACGTTGACCGTGAATCAATTAATCTGCTTAGCCTTTTCCCAACTATGTTGGGGTCAGCTTCAAGTCTAAAGAGATGCAGCTGAATACCAGTATTTTACATGGAGTGACTGCATACCTCCACAACCTTCACCTTGGTAATACGATACCCCTTGGTAAGACTGGTTGTCAGACTTAAATCCGTCTGATGTTCCTAAGATAAAATCAGACGGATTTGGAGGAACGAAGTTGACTTCTGCCCAAAGGGCTGGCCCGCAATTGCAGTGGACCGACGTGTGTGGAAAAGGGAAAGTTGCCCAGCAGTGAATAGATAGAGATGTGGTGGCATCTACACCGCCACGTGCGAACAAAGCATCACACTGACGACAAATTCAAAACCAGAAATCGCGAAAGAAAATTCAGCTGTTTCCCACATTTATGTTCGCATTACTCGTCAAAATGTAGGGAACATCTGATTTTTTTTTCGCGATTTCAGGGTGTGTCCCATAGTAAAAGTAATTCATAATGTACCTACAATGGCCTCTATTCAGGTCCAACACCGTTTAAATTGCACCTTGTATGTATGTGAAATACTGGATGTTTTTTTTACAAGCCCCAAATTTATTCAGGGCGTTCTACTCATCACTATGAACAACTTTCACTATGGAACTAACTTTGAAATCACGAAATCATAATCAGCTGTTTAGTACAAAAGTTCAATACCTACTTCACCAAAATGTATGAAACAGGTGATTTTTTTTTCGTGATCTCAGAGTTGGTTTCATAGTGGAAGTTGTTCATATTCATGGGTGGAACATCCTGTAAAAATTTGGAGACGGTAAAAAAAACATGCTGTATAAGACTTCTTGTTCCCAGCTACGACCGTCTAGCTCTCATGGTGTCCCGCAAACGAAGCTTGCCTCTTCTACAACTGGCCAGCTGCAACCCCGTGTACATCAGTTCGGACGTCGTCGCCGGCGAGAGGGAGTGCCTGGCTATGTTCCCGGTGGGTTACGGAGATGACTACTTTGAAGAAGAGAGCGTTAAGGAAGAGGAGCAGGTAATGAAGGCTATAACGACTCGTACCTTCTTTTGTTACATAACATACTATAAGGTTTACTGGGGCAATATTACGATAGGTGTATTCCGTTGGATGATGATTTCTACCAAACAGTGGCATTTTTATATAGCAAAAGCGAATGGGACGGCGGGCAAATGGCGTCTAATCAATATGTTGCCAATATAAAAATGCCGCTCCGTTTGGTAGAAATTACCATATAACGGACTATCGTAATTTCCCATGGGGGGAAAATATTACAGAAACTTATATACTCCTTTTGCTTCAACCACGTTCATACATCTGCGGGGTAAATGCGTAACACACTAACAGTAGCAATGGCTTTCATTTTGACAGTTAAACAACATTCATTGCGTTATTTACGTTGTTGAGCAGAAAAATTTTTGAAGATATGAAGAAATGGATTAGCAATATCCTGCAAAATGGTTCAGATTGTGATTAATACTGTGTTACGCAATAGCATGCTGGTCATATACGAACGCCGTTTGCGAGTAATAATATATGCATTTGACCTTTCTGTGGCCAGGCCATTATAAATATTTAGGCTTATTGCACTGGGACACCAAGGTGGCGCAACCATGGTCGCGTTACCAGCAAAATATAAAACATTATTTTTATTATATGGCAAACCCGAAACACGTGTATAGTATTTTTATGTAAAGAATCTATGTACAGAATTTCAAAACTGTATCATGAAAAATCACGACGTTATAAGCTTATATTATGTTACCTAATTTTCCGTACAAAAAGTTGGTTACCACTTAACACGCGCCGCCGGCCGACAGCTGTGACCTGTGTTGTGCGCATACGAGTATGATTACGGCCGTGCGATTCTGTAACCATCACGGTGAGATTTTTCCAGAATCGATCGGCTGATATACTTACTATCGGTTGATATACTTAGTGTCGCTCGGCGTCCAACTTTTTGCCATTTTAAAATATTTTTGGGACAAAATACAACATGGTGTAAAAACTATTGGAATCGATTCAGTTACTTATTCTGAACAAACTGTATTCTGGTTTGCAGTATACTAAAAATAATGTTGTATAGAGCTTTATGGTGGGTATCTCACCAGACGTCCAATCGGATACTCAACGCCACGGGTGTCCTAGTGAGATAGGGCCCTTAAGGTTGACGTCAACTGGGCATTGGTCAAAGGTGTATGCTATTTTGATCTCTGTTATAAAGTAATTAAATATAGTTTTCTATGCAATTGTGTGCTCAGTGCCGTAGCTTCATGTGTCCTGTTAATAAAGAAAATAATTTTTAAAATGATGAAATTATAAAAGACTTGACTGTAGGTACTCACATAAACAATTTGTATTTACAGGTAGTTGAGCTGCCCACGGGAACGGTTGAAGAGGTAATTAAACATTTGCATATAATGCCTATAATGTTCCCAATACTGGGACACGAAACCTCCTCTCGGTGAGAGGGAGAGGGCCGTAATAAACCACGCGGGCTCAGTGCGAGTCGTTTATTATTTATTGGCATGTCTTACATGCACCCGTATATCGGGCTTAGGGCAGGTAAAAATGTAAAATAATGACCATATAATTTAAAATAGTTTATAATTTAAATGTATGAGTGTAAAACTATGGACCAAGATTACGTCTCTGACCAAGATTATGTCTGGACTTTAAAAGAGACTGTGACCTCTGAGTTTGTTTCGGCCTTTCTTCTCAGAGTAGTCAGATAGGAAACGCCGACCTCATCTAGTTTACAAAAAATATGATTGACATGTAAAAGTGTTTGTACTAACCTACTTACAGAAAATAAATCATTTATCATTTATGGACTAGAATTATGTCTGAAATAAATAAATAATTATTATTACTATCCCGTCCTGGAAGGAATACATAATTAAAAGTCTCCCTGTATACAGTACACATTGGGATTTGTAGGTTATGTTGATAAGTTTTAAATAATGGCATAAGTATATGTTTTGCCATAGATAATGGCGTACAAAGTGGGAATGGCACAGCAGTGCTATCCTGTAAAAATTTCACCGTGAGAACTTAGGTGATGTGAGCGGGAACTGTCACTCCGTAATGGTAGGGATTGACACTATTAAGTGGTCACTTCACTTATGATTTCACGGTGAGATTTTTACGGAATCGACTGGCTGGTGCTAACTGAAATTGAGTAGGTGCGCCAAATTAAAATATCTAATTCACATACGTGCGCGTAGGCAATCGATTTGGCAACGTCTTCGCGCGCCCTTTTTTTCGTAGGAACGGTCATAATTAGGTAAATACAGCTAGTTCAACGCGTTGCCAACTTGCTTCGTGTTGTGAAATCTGCGATGAATGGATTGCTTATCGGGCGCGCGCTGAAGTTGATATTGTAATTTTCTGATTTGTTTTGACAATTTATAATGATTATTTGTAACAGTTACTGCACCTCCTATTTCAATCTGACGCAATTTTCCAATTTCATCGTGTATAACAAAAAAAATTTTTCTTCCAAACAAATTGACAAACATTAATCTAGCAATCTGCTTGCATACTTTGTGCAAGTTACAGACGCCTTGCGTCTTAAGCTACAGATAAACTAAAAAAAATCACTTAACTTTGTCTCCAGGTCGTAGAAGACGTCGAAGAGAAGAAGGCCGAAGACGAAGAGGAAGAGGATGAGGAAGGACATGAGGCGACCCTGTGAACCTGTCCTGAATCACTACACCCGTCCCTGTGACCATGACCTTAATCACTAGGTCGATCCAGTGACTGTGACGCCTCTGACGTGTGCCGTAGAAGTGACGTCGCCGGGACGTGGCTGGGGCGGGCTGTGACGTTGCCGGACCGTGGTCGGGCTGTGGCCTTTTTTTTTGTATTTACTGAAGTCATAAATAAGGTTATTGTAGCCCGTGGCCAAAATCTGAGCTAACGCCGCCATCTTGTTTTCGACAACTTACAAGCATTCGTCCATTAATCACGTGATGTTTGTGTAACTTTTAAGCCCCTCTACTCAAAATCACTTCTATTTTTTCTTTACAAAGTATTTTAAGTATTTAAAAAAAAAATCAGAATATATAAAAATATTATTAAAATATTAATTTTCGTGATATCTCATTACACCCTCCTCCCCTTGTGATATTTCGTGATTTTTCCGAACATTGAGCCTCAAATGATTAATGGACTACTATTACCAGAAGGCTAATTCTAGTAATTTAAAACGTTCAAAATCGAATCGCAATCTTATCTCAGGCGACAGTCAATATTTATTTATTTAAATAATATTATTCATTTAAATAAATACCAAAAACCTGTCAAAAAAGTATGGAAATTAGAGGTATTTTTGACAGATTGAGACTGAGATAAGATTGTGAACGTTCTTAAAATTAAGAGAATTGCCTCTTAGGTGGACTATAGGTACCTATAGCGAAAGAGTTACAAATCACCAATGCATAGCGGTTAAATGAAAAAACAAAAAATTAAATTGGCAAATCATGCTAATTAACTAACGTGTTCGTTAACGAATACAAATTTAAAAAATAATTGGAAATCAGTTTGCCTTAATAAAACAGAGGCAAACAGTACGAGTATGTAGAGTAAGAATCTTTGAGAACGATTTTGGCTTTAGAGACCGCAGCAAGTAAAACACACATGTCGAAACCTCAAGTGCTCATGAAAGAGCACTTCATATTACCTTACTTTGGGTCGACATTAAAAGTTTGCATAGTGATAATCGTTCTGACGTTTGCGACCTCACTGGCATGCATCGGCGGCGGGTACTACGGCTCCGGGCCTACCGACGAGCAATGGTCGGCATATAATCGGAATTCCACTAAGAACGGGACCTTGGCCAATAATATTAACGATATGGATGATCCCCTTGTGATAAACCTGAAGGGTGTCAAACACCCCGTGGACCGAAACATAATGACTGCGTGGCGTGGTTGGAAACCTTCTAATATGACACAAAATGAGTGGAAGGAATGGCATGAAAAATTTCTAGAAGAAAATGCAAGGAATGGAGAGGTACCCTGGAAACAGAAACAAAATAAGAAAAAGAGTAAAGGAGGGCCTCAAGAGTTTGATGGTCCTCATGTGCCGGGAAAGCCTGGAGAGCAAGACTTCAGTGCTGAACGTGGACCAGGAAGTGGCTGGCCCAATTTACCCGGATGGGCAGGTATTATTTATATACAAAGCTTTATCCGCTTTATCCTGTACTAGCTTTCGCACGCAGCTACATCCGAGCGGTTGTCGGAAATTATCCTGAGGGATATGCATAGCTATTCACAACCACTCGACACGCTTCCCTACTGTATCGAACATGTATCAATGTTATCGTAGGAGTCATCTAAACGCTATTCACAAACCTAAAACCCGAAAATTTGGTCAGTTTAAATCAAACCGTTAAAAAAAAAAAAGTAAAAGACCATTATTCTTCCGATAGCTGAAGTTTACTGTCGGGGGCAAGGCAACAGGTTATCGAAATGTGTAATTATCGATACGATGTCGGGTGGTTGTGAATAACTATGCAGCAACCTAATTGCGTAACACGTGTGCTCAACAATATAATACATTAATTCCGTTGTACGAGTATAATGGAATGTACCACCTGCAATGTTTTGATAAACATTAGCAGTGCTATTCTGTAAAAATCTTACCGTGACAACTTAGGTGAAGCGAGCGGGAAGTGAGCTGTCATTAGGGATTAACACTACTGACACTGCTCACTTCAAGCTCACTTCCCTTAATGATTTCACGGTGAGATTTTTACAGAATCGACCGGCTGTATTTATTTTTACGGTCGTGTCGTGAATTCAAATTCGGAACAATGATGACATCAAAATAATAGCCAGTATTTCGGCTTGGAAACTGCATGATTTTTTATTTTCGACTTTTTTTTATTTTATGTTCTTGATGCTTCTAGCTACCTTACATGGAAATGTAAGGTAGCTTTATTGAGGAGTCCGAGAGTGTATACAACGTGTAACGTTAAATGCGCAAAACCTCACACACCCCAACTGATTTTTAATTCAATTGACATATTTCAGACAGAAAATAAGACATAAAAAAAAATGTAAAGGTTTTATGTGCTGTTTTAGTTTTACTGGCCATTCTGATCGTTTCTTGAGTCTGCGACGACGCTTTATCGAGGGAGGAGTCGTCACCGGGCTGCTGCGCCGCGCTGACATTGGCTTGCTTGACCTATTAATAAATAGACACGGCAACGTTTTTAATGAAGATTTTTTGAAAAATGTGACCTGTATTAAAAACTGGTTCAATTAATTCTGCTCGTTATTCTGATCAAACTATTTTCAGGTTTTGCGCATTTAACGTTAGACGTTGTATAATACCCTACCTGCCTTTTATGATGAAAACAGATCTAGGCGCGGGTAATGATGGAACTCCTATTCCACCTTGGGCATATGTTCCCAAAAACGTTGGCAAGCCTACAATCTGCTATCTGCCACCACTAGAAGGACATTGCACGGACAAGGGACAACAGGCGGTACCAGTAGACAGGTCAGAATTATTTATATCAATAACTTAGATATAAACTTAAAAGGTTAAGATGCGTTACGCTGTAAAGGCGTGTACAGACGCGTGTTATGTAATTTATCTTGTAATGTAACGCGAATTCTGCGTGTGGACGGGACTACGAGCGATACATGTACCTAATCTTCGTCTTCCCGTCCACACGCAGAATTCACGTTACATTTCACGATACATCACATCGCTACCTTGGGGTACAAAAGCCATAAAGGGTTTATGGCTTTTACTACCTTTGTACCCCAAGGTAGCGACATTACACGTTACATTCGTCTGGACCCGGCTTAACATCGCAATCACCAATCACTAAACCTGGGCTCGGCGCACAACTACATGCAACGAAACTCGTACATCTGTGATCACTGATCACAGTTGCATACTTATAGTTACCGATAGACAAGGACAGGGATAGGCCCCGACACAGTCGTGCGAGCGTAATCGCGTTAGCCGCCGAATGTTTACGACTATAATTTGAGGTAGCGTTAGCAATGTGTCGCATCTGGTCTTATATTTATTTATTGAATGATTAGAACACTCGTCTTATTATACACAAAAAAGCATTTTGATGCGTATATTTATAGAAAAACTAAAAGTATTAAGCTGTATCGACATGCGCTGTTTGGCCATTGGACTTATGTAGTTAAGTAGGATTGTGAGCTGTGATCAAGTAAGGTGGCTTCCCCTTTTAAGTTTATCTACGGTCAATAATGACATTAACTTGTCAAAGCACTCAACTTCGTAATTGCTTTACCACTCAACGTTTACGACCCTAAGGGTAAATTCAGTCACTTGAGTGTAAAAAAAACAAAACGTCAAGGTATATTTTTGCTCTGACAGTTATACAGGGTGACTGAATCTGGACCCGCCATAACAAATTCGCATATAGAGGAGGTCATTTACTAATTATTGAACCTCACCTTCCTTAGCTAAAGTTTTATAGTTTGGGAGATATGTGAATTTTTAAACTTTATTGAGATTTTTTCAAAATTTGAACTTCAAGCATTCATACCTTTTTTAGCATTATCTTAGTCGTTTCTTTTTATTATTTGTTGGTAGTCATAAACATGGGATGTTGGGGCGCAGTCTGGGAGAGACCTATGTCCAGCAGTGGAATGCGACAGGCTGAGTTGAGTCATAAACATTGGTGATTAAAATACCTTGGAACTTCTCTCAAACTAGGGTTTAAAAATAAGATATTAAACTCAAAAAAAAAAAACTTAAAAAAAACTTTACGATCAAATTCGACCTAAAATAATTAATTTTAATAATTTTGGAAAATCTCAATAACGTATAAAAATGGACATATTATCTCCCAAAACTATAAAACTTTAGCTACTGAAAGTAAGGTTCAATAATTAGTAAATGACCTCCTCTATATGAGAATTTGCTATGGCGGGTCCAGATCCAGTCACCCTGTATAGTGTAAAACTTTCAACCCAGGGTAAATGTTACAACATTAGTTAAGTCTTAATTTACTGGGAGTTTTTTTCAAAAGTGGGAATTCAATTACGAGGTGGACTAAACAGTGGGAAAATATCACAAGGTCCGCAAGGTCGAGCAATTTTTAAAGGGGATAAATATAATGACCACCATAAAATGCTTTGATACCCTTAGTTTTGTAACCAAAAATATCTACTTAACACCAGAAAAATAAAGTCTAAAAATACAATAGTACCAGCTATTTTAGTCACGACTCCACTTTAAATTGTATTCGACCACCAAATTTAGTAAATGATTACCAAATCTACTAAAAAAACGGAATATTATTTTCCAGGCGACTAACAACTTAAAAGGGCGACTATCTATTTGCTACTAAAAATAATGACATGGCGACTAATATAATAACAGTGGGATAACAAACTGTATTATAGGCAACCACTCAACTGTACTCCAACTCAACGAAACTAAATTCAAATCTTACATAAAACGCACACTATGCAGCCAAGCATATTATAAGTTGGGGGATTACATCGCTGACAAAAATGCTTGGTTCACCGCTGGTCCAGCTCCACAAGGGCGCATAAACTAATTAATTAGCATTCGAAAATATAGTTGTGAGCTGCTGAAGATTGAAAAAACTATCTTTGTATTGTATAAATTCAATCTCTTAAAATTGTATAATTGCATAACACACGTGTGAGCACTATGCACCTAAACTCTAAAGCTACCATTTACTGGGTACGTCTTTCATTGACTTGAATGTGCCCTGGCGGCTGAGGGTATGTCATGGTCACTCAAATGTCTCGCTGGTGGTGGCGTGTGTGTTGGATCATTGAGTTCCCTTCAAAATGGTTGAGCTAAATGGTGCTGATCCATACTTCATGTTCGTGAACGGGCGCCGCCAGTAGAGACTGGTCATCTCTTAGCCGCCACGGCTTATTTTAATTTTAATCTAAGTATTTTCATTTCTGAATTGTTATTTTTTTTTTTTTTCTTTATTAGTACGGACGCTTTTAACGTGCACGTCTTTCTACATCGTTCTCACATGTATAATTTCAACTTGAATGATGTAACCAAAATTTTGTAACAATTTTTATGATTTAAAAGAGTGTCCGTGGAGTTTCTTGCCCGTTCTTCTCCACAGGTACCTACGCTTTGGAATGGGCAACTAGCTTCATCTTTCTGACTGACCGACCCCTTGACAATTCAAAAGTGCCTGTAATTGGTTTACTTGAAATAAATGCTTTGAGTTTGAGTTTGAGTTTATAGGCATCTCTGAAGACTCATTCCCAGAAAAACACAAGATTGAACTTGAGAATTTAGGATGCAAGAGCGAGCGAAGCGAGCTCGTGACTTGGGGCACCCCGACATGGACAGGTTAGGTTCGAAGGGGATGACGGGGGCTCAAGTGAGTGAGCGGAGCGAGCGAACGAGCCCCCGTCATCCGCTTCGTGTTAGGTTCCTTTAAGCCCTGCAGACAGAAATAGGGGCCCCGCGAAGCGGGGCTCCGTCGACTACGCCTTATTATTATCAAAGATAATAATTAGTGTACTTGATATACAACCTCGTTGTTTAATTTAAGAATGCCCATTTTCTACTTTTCATCCGCCGTCAGTAGCTGCCAACCTACTATTTTTGCTACCGTCTTTAATTATTTTTTAATCCCAAATTCAGATTAATCTGTCGCCGCGTTAAATGCATGCCAAAAAAAAACTACTTTTGGGATAACAATGATTTATTTGGACTCATTTTGCTTAAATAGAATAGCAGAATTTTAAAACTTTGGTTATAATTTTACTTTAAAATGTTGGTTTAATTTTGGTGATCATTTACTATTTTTGGGTTACTCATGATTTACTTGGAGTCATTTTACTTAAATAGGATAGCAAAGTGTTAAAACTTTGGTTATAATTTTACATTAAAATGCGAGTTTCATTTTGGTGATCATTTACTACTTTTGTCTGCTATTTGTTACTATATCTGGTGGTAAGTTAAACATAAGCCATTTTTAAATGCATTCGATTCTCTCTTTGCAACGACATGGATTAGATGCCAGTGAAATAATGGGCGCTCTTTAAATCTTAAGCCATTGATAATTAGTAATTGCAAAATCTTTACAACAATTATTAATAATAAGTAAAAATCCTCGATAAAAATCCCGCAAACAGTGAATTTTCACTGACATTGACATTACTAGAGACCTTACACTACACCAGCGCTTCTAGCGGCAAATGCAAGCGCGACAGCCCTCATTACCGACACAAGATATAGACATAGCTTTGTCTGTGGGACGGCAACACATCTGCGATGCCTCGGTATTGCAGACTATATCCAAAGGCGACAGTTGCCACAAACCGCCACATCTTACCATGACGTTAGTCGTCGGCTTGCTTGCCATCCAATAGCAAGGAATAACATATGATAGGTACAGACGCCAGCACATCAAGCTACCCGAAACTGTCAGATTTTCCCAATCAGCTTTGAACCTTATGCTTTAGCGATAAAGTTGAAAATCTATTAACCTCTAGAGCCCCAGCGGCACAAAAACGTGCCAGTAAACACCGACCAATTTAAAACTTTATTTGTAGTAAAGATAAGGCTTAAAATCGTCCGCTATATATCTAAAAGAGCCCGCTCGCGGTGCTTGACCGGTTAAAGAAATCTGACAGATTTTAGTAGCTTGATGTGCTGGCGTCTGTACTACGCCAAAACGCCAGGCCTTCCCTTCCAGTCAGCCACCAAGATTGAATGCTGAAAAAAAAAACTGTCCAGTATTTCCTTAAAGGAGGATCTGTCAAGTTAACCCGCGAAATTCGAAACATCTTAAGTTTATTGTAAATTGCAGAAACTCATTTGTTAACTAAGCTACGTTTATAAATAAGGGGGGGATGACATAATTATGTTGAATTTCGCGGGCTACATTGAAGTGTAATCGCCTTAAGTGGTTACAGTGTTTTTACAAGTTACACCCACCATTTCACAGATGGGGCTACAACCCTTACATAGACCAGTGCCAGAAATACCAATGGAGTCGATGTGGCGGCACTCGCAACAAATTTATTTCAAAGGCTGCATGTGAAAAACATTGTGCGCTCCCTCCACCCCCGAGCTGTTCCGTCGATTTCGCCATCTTGGACAAGTCTTCTAAGAAGGGCTAATTATATCTTTTTACGTGAAATAAAATTGACGACTGACAGTTCTAGTATAGAAAAACTGTCAAAAATTAACAATTTATTCTCAGGATAAGAGTTATTCTAGGTACAAAAGTTTGGTGAAATGCGCCCTAATTAATTAAATCGATCATGGTTATTGTTGTTAAGTTTTATTTATTTTGTCTTTTTCCTAGTTCCCTCCAAAAAATCAAAAACAGGACGTTCTTGATGAAACCCAAGACTACGGAGGGTAGAGGTAAGGAGAACTATCTCTGTTGTAAAAGTGTCCGTCAAACTTCGTTAAATTAGGGTGGTGCCACAGTTGTAACAGGGTAAAGAATCATGGCAGGATTTGTAATGTAGTTTCAACATTTTTGTACAAATTAATGTAAGGATCTCGCCATCATTCTTTTCTAACTCATACTTCAATCCGTCTACAACTGCTACATCCATACGCCTTTGCCTACGCTAGCGCCATTTTGGAGGGTTTTTGAACTGTTATTTACTGCATAAAACTCAGCTGGACACTTTTTCAACTTTCCCCCCTTATGAGACGGTTCTCCTTTAACCTCCATAACATTATAGTTATTATACTCTTTGCCCTCACACAAAATCATGAAGACTAGAGAAAAGGAGTCCAAACTCTAGGGCATCGCATACGGAAAATTTGTCCCGAAAAATTCTTAGAGCAATAGTTCTAAAACCAGCCACCAGCCGCGCTGCATTACGTAGTGTACCAAGTGAATTCTCTACCTTGGTAACTTAGCGACCTCAGCGCACTCTGCCCGCCAACGTTATTCAAATTTCTGGCACAACTCTAATGTACAGAGTTTGGACTCCTTATCTATAGTCTTCATGCACAAAATGTCTAAGTATGACATTCCTTTTTACTGGGTTTCTCTTTCTCCGACTTTTCTAAAATTAATACGGGTCTCACAGGGGTGGGGACGCCACTGTCGCAAAAGGGCGAGTTGCTAACCTAAGGGAAAATATTTAATTGGTGGGTTTTCTTAACATTATTATTCCGTCAAATTGTATACAGGGTCAAATTAAATTAGTCAGCGAAACTCCGCAGACATGATGGATATCTTAACAGGATAAAAGAAAAAAAAAATTGATGATACCTAATAGGTCAAGAACAGTATGCAAGTATAACGGATAGGGATCTCTTGGCACGTGCTCAAAATCGGAACTAACGCCACCATTCTGTTTTTTCAATACAAATTCTGTGCTAATTTTACAAATGTACAGACGCCAGCACATCAAGCTACCCGAAACTGTCAGATTTTCCCAATCAACTTTGAACTTTATGCTTTAGTGATAAAGTTGAAAATCTATTAAAGAAATCTGACAGATTGTAGTAGCTTGATGTGCTGGCGTCTGTACTAATCATGGAATTAGTATCTACAGACGCCAGCACATCAAGCTACCCGAAACTATAAAATTTTCCCAATCAACTTTAAGCCTTATCCTGTAACGATAAAGTTAAAAATAAAAAAGGTTTTGAAATGGTTTGTAAAATGAATTGAAAACACAAAGTGATGTGTCCAAAATATTCTTATTATTATTTATATTCTTATTATATTCATATTATTTTTAAATTATTATGAATTTATATTTATATATTTTTTAGGGGGACAACTCAAAAAATAAGGCGATCTTAGGTTTTTGACACAAACTTTAGGGATAAATATTTTTGAGAGTTGGTAACACTGTTGTTAGTGCTGTCAATGATGTCAACTGTCCGCTGTCATGTCAACGTCACACAATCATTTCTCTTGAATATTTTTGTAAATGAACACTTATATTTGAGGAATTATCATAAAATGTTCAATGAATTGTTCGCAAACTTCACACGGACCTGAACCTGGTCTGTTCTGTCCTGTTTATATTATCAATTTTAAACAATTATGCGTGCGAATAATATATTATAATATGTTATGTTTAAACTTCGGGTGTATACAATCCATTGTGATGTCTCATAAAAAAGAAAATTAGTGTTCATGTGTGGTGCAGTCCAATTAAACTGTCGTAAAATAGACATTTGGTGATATTAGTGATAATGAATTCAAGAGTATTGTCAGTTTTGATGTGGAAACATGCGGTGGTGAGGATACGAAGGTTTATCCACACAGCTGTGGATTGTGTGTCTCCTCTAATGTTTTTGATATTATTATTTGCCTTAAAAGATCAAATGAGACCTCCAACGTCAAAGACACCGCATAGAGACCAAGTGGCGGAGACGGTGAGTGTGTAGCGTTTAAATATAAATTCCAATTTTTCCTTAACAGTAATTAATCAACTACTGTTAAAAAGTTAGAAAATTACCTGAATTCTCAATCAAACATTTCAATTATATTGTTTAAACAATGCTATGCTGTTGAATTTATTTTAAAATCAAAGAAATGGTTTTAATCTTGAGTTTAATACATGCTTTACTACATGGTTCACTTGAAGGCATGTTCTTAGTATTTGTCTAATAAAGATTCTGCCTGAATTTTTTTTCATACAAATAGAGTCCTAAATATTATGAGGAAATGCAATTAAGTAATTAGAGCAATTTACAATTTCCATTAATTATACAAATTAATTTTCAACCGCTACCGTAACCAAATTGTTAACTTGTATTAATATTTCTGTGCTGTGCTTCCTTTATCATCTATGTTATGCATAGGTAAAACAGACTGGCGCATATTTTGTGAATGGGTGGGAAAATCGATTATTCGATCCACCCCAGCACCTCAAGGAAGACCAGCAATGCCTTAGTGTTATTGACTGTCTCACGTAGGGTACCAGGGTTACTGAAGTAATTAGCCCTGTACATAGGCAGTTTAGAAGCACTTGTGCCATTGAATGGTTATTTTATTGAGGCTACCCACCTGGTTGAGGCGCTGGTGGCACTCATATATTAGCCAAGAGTCAACTGTGTTCATAACGTAAGTACAGTTAGTACTTACATTATGAATAAAACTTGGTATCTTGGCAGTGTAGAATACCTCTATTACTTAAGTAGCCAGTTAGTATTGCCAAGCTCAGACCCCTCTTGTGGTGCATTCTGAAAGTTGGCATTGTCGCTGTATCTGACAACTATTTTGCTGTTTGGATTAATTTGTCAATTACTAATGAAACTGTGAAATATAATCCTTTATTTAACATGGATTTGTGACCCTCTTTACTGAGCGAGAGCCCTCTGTGACTCAAAAAGCATGATAAACCGTAGGTGCTGTATGTCATTCATGAATGTTTCGCAGTAGTTACGGGTCATCAGAAGCCCGAAAGTCTAACAATCAGCCTTACAAAGGGGTGTATCATATATCGTATTACTCAGTAACTGGATTGTGGAGGTCAGATAGGGAGTAGCTTGATGTAAAATACTGGTATTCCGCTGCATCCGGTTAGATGGGATGCCAGCCCCAACTTCGTTGGGAAAAGGCTACGCAAATGATCATGTAAATCACTTTCTGATGATCTAAAAATAAGTTCTTTGATAGATAGCCTAAATCAGCTTCAATAGTGGGAATAATGAGCTTCCAATTTGTCTATTATAATGTTACTGTCAACTTAACACACATTTGTGAAAGATGCTATATCTAAAGGAATTTGTTCCTAAAGATTGACCCTATCAATTACTGGTAAAAAAGTGGGTTAGCATGGCCATAAAATAAAAATTAATTTATTTCGTTTATGCTGAAGGCACTTTTGAAATTACATAAGACAGTCCTCCAAAACGCTTGCCCTCTACCACTTCTTAGTGACGTGATGGAGGACAAGCGTTTTGGAGGACTAAGAGCACTAGCTTTTGCTGGGAAGAAGTGGCGCAACAAACTCCCCAGCAGCACAGCTGTCTGTTCAGTTAGTAGGACTTGATTATATACCTACTAAACAATGATGTCCAGCATGCTAAAAACATACATGTGTATCAGCAACACTTTGCTGTTGTATATGTGAAAGTAGTATCAAACTGCTTCCACATTCATTCCGAGGATAAAAATGTTAGTCGGACGAAAAGTAGTGGCGGTTAGCTTGCATCCTCTTGATAATTTTCTACATTTATAAAGCAGCACTATCTAAGGTTTATATCTCAATAGGACACCATGGTGGTGCAACCCGCTACCAGCAAAATATACACAGCCTTACGGTGGGCGCAACCAACCATACGTTTTTTGGCAGTGCGACCATGGTTGCGCGGCCACTGGTATCCTAGTGAGATAGGGCCCTAAGCAGTTCAACAAGAACCTCGTCTTGAAAGTGTCACGCCTTCGAGAGTAGATCATACTTTGGTAAACCAATTAATCCTATCCAGCATATATCCTGCTGTCCCCAGCGACGCCTCCTCGGTCGAGGTCCGTACCCTACAGGGGGCGTGTAGTCGCTTCTTTACGACAACGCCCCGGTCTACACGGCGCGTTTTTCCAAGGCCAAAAAGGAAATTAGCCACCCACCCTATAACCCGGACCTAGCCCCGACTGATTATTATTTGTTCCCTAATTTGAAAAAAGACCTTCGTGGGTAACGATTTTCTAACGATGAAGAGTTCAAGGCGGCAATTAAGAGCGTTAACGCCAAATCCGCGGCACCAAGTTTAGGTAATTGCAGTGCTCTTTGCACTCACACAGATGCGCGCGTGTCTGTGTGCGTAGAGTTGGTGTGCTCTCTGTCATTATAGTCAAACTAACCCATGTTGATCCGTTGAGTTATGTATAATGATACTTATTTAACCGTTAGTTGATTTTTATTTACTATTCTTATTTTTATTACAACCTTGTGAAATAAATAGGCAGTTTTGGATACTTTATAAAGTATATATATACTAATCAGGGGTGAAAAGTTAGAAATCTAGTACAAATGTAAAGTCCTACAACGATTAATATTATATTAGGTCATCCCACTTCCAGTGTCATATATTTTTATTATTATTATTTTACAAAAACTGACTACTATATTATATAACCTTGTGACACTAATCAATAATCTCCACCACTATTAATCACTCGCTCCCAGACTGCTGGCAAATCTTGAACACCATTTAAAGTACCACTTTCATTTAATTCATCAATAATGCTCTTTAGTTTAATATCTAACTCCTTTTTGCTATTGTATCGAGTACCCGACAATTTCCTCTTCACATGGCCAAAACAATTGAAATCACAAGGATTCATATCCGGGGAATATGGCGGCTGAATAATTTCAATCCATCCTTTATCTTCAATTAAATTCTGAACTATTTTTGATTTGTGCGGTCTGGCGTTATCATGTAAAATTATAGGACTCGTTATATGATGTTCGTCTGCCCAAATAGGAATATTTTCTTCTAAAAATGACTTATATCGCTCTCCAGTCATAGTTGTATTTTCATCATAAGTTCTCCAAAAAGCAATGCCTCTGACATCCATAGGTACTATTAGTAGTATTTTTCGTTCATGTAGCTCTGCACGTGGTAAATGTTCAGCTGAAGTGCCCGGTTCCACCCAAGATCGTGACTGATGTCTTTGACGAGGAGTATAAAATTCGACCCAAGTTTCATCAAGGCATATGAATCTATTAAGTATATTTTTCTTACGGTGATATCACGATAAATGGCTATGCGCAGTTTCATAACGAAACTCCTTCTGATCCGTGTTCAGAGTGTGGGGCACCCACACTGCACTTTTATTGACCAGACATAAATCCTCCGTGAGTACTCTATGTATAGTGGAATGAAGCCGTTTCTAATGCTTGCGAGTTTTCCTGAATTTTCAGTGTTATTTCACTGAGTTTTTCTTTTTGTTGAGTCTGAAAATAACATGTAGGTATAACATAGTGACACAAACCGTAAGCATCGTGTCCGGCGGTCGATTGTCGGCTTGAGACACAACAATGTTTTATTTGTGCTAAAATATGTATATAACGACCAAGTAATTCTTACAAGATTCCCTGCGTCAGGATCTTGAGATGAAGCCGTTTCTAATGCTTGCAAGTTTTCCTGAATTTTCAGTGTTATTTCACTGAGTTTTTCTTTTTGTTGAGTCTGAAAATAACATGTTGGTCGGTTTGTGTCGGTTAGTGACACAAACCGTAAGCATCGTGTCCGGCGGCCGATTGTCGGCTTGAGACACAACAATGTTTTATTTGTGCTAAAATATGTTTACAAATGTCCAAGTCATTCTTACAAGATTTCCTGCGTCAGGATCTTGAGTTGGAACCGTTTCTAACGCCTGCAAGTTTTCCTGAATTTCCAGTGTTTTTTCAGTGACTTTTTCTTTTTGTTGAGTCTGAAAATAATATGCAGAGTATAATATGAAGTGACACAAACCATAAGAAGCACCACGACAGGCGATCGATTGTCGGCTTGAGATAAATAAATAACGAAGAAATGTCTTATTTAGTTTTGGTTTAATAGGTGCTAATTCAAAATAAAGGAAACACGTGTCTGTTTAGATATAAAATCTCAAAAATTGCCATAAAATATAAAGAAGTAAAAAAAAAAAAACTTAGAACAGCATTTTGAAATATTTGAACTTCTCTTTTCTGCCTATAACAACGAATCGGATATTAATTTTATCTTATTACTACTGTGTTTCATAAAAATACCCAGACAAAAAGTAATTTAAAAAAAATTATATTGACTTCAGAAAGTAGTAAGTATAATATTGTTTCTTATGGTTTACTAATTACACCTAATATAGATATTTTTTTTTATAAGTAGAGAACCCACCTCGTTTCAGTGGTATATTCTCAACTATCCAAAACTGACAACCCCAGATTGGTCAATTCAGTTTATGAGATTATAAGACAGAATAAACGCAAATTATTACGAATTCTATCCCCGTATGAATTGGTTATAACCTGTTACATAGTTAAAAAGTGGCTCCTCGGTAACTTACCTTTTAGCTTCATTAGCCTTGGCTAAATTTTCATATTTTTTTCTTTTTATTCCCGTATAGCGCCTTTTGTTAGCCATATCTAAAAAAAAGTAAAATCGAAACATACATAAAGAAGTCTAATTTAATCTTCTTAAGTTAATTGAATACCGTTACATTAAAATATGTACTCACCAAAGTTCTGTAATATAATAAAAATATATTATAATAAAAAGTATCAATATGTCCCAGTCGCGCTAAAAACTCGCAAAAGTACGATAATATTTTACGCGACACGCAGCGATGGGAGCGACACACGTCCTGTCTCTGAAAGGCCTCAGCCGGCAATGAGCGGTGGCGTGAATCCGCGCCGATTATATAGCAATACTAAATAATTCATAGTAAAATAAACATATAAGTTATTAAAAAAATATTTGAACCATGTTTTAGAACATAAATGTCTTAATTTACTAGGTCTAAAAGAAAATATAAATATTTCTGATTTCATCCTAAACTAACACGTTTAATATCTCGAAAAGTGGCTACAATTGACACTTTTGAATATACTTTTCTTGAATGAAAACTTACAGTAATCGTGTTTTTTTTTCAGCCATGCACTAAAAAATGTTCTTATTTTTTATAAAGTAATGTTGTAATAAGTTTGTCATATATGGTTTTACTAATATCTAGCATCTGCTTAGACCGTCGATCGCTAGTTTTAAAAAAGGCTTGCATAAAAACGGTTCTGATGAGAAAACTAAACAAAAAATTGAAAATGTTTTTCAGCCATGCACTAGATTATAAAATTCCCAATAATATGACGTCAATATCTCATCTATAAATTAAACACATTATGGTTTTATTGTCCGTCGGAAATCATCAATTTTGACTCCAGCATGGCTCTAACGCATGAACCCTCTTAATGCGCATTTTTCAGAGAAAGAGCAAAGTTATTTTTACAGGGTATTAAAAAGTAAATAAATGCACTGGGGTAATGGGGGAGATTACATTGAAAAATAAAAATGATTTTAATTGAATTTACGTCTTTTTTCATGCCGATACCGAGAATACATTGAACGCCCCTCGTACATCTAGGTTACGAGTTTATTTGTACCCAGCCGATCAATATCAACCCCCCTAGCTGGCGCCAGTCGTCCTCGTTAGAAAAGTTTTTGGCATAAAGCCATAGGGCCGTTGTCCCCACTTCCCGAGATCTGAAAAACGAAATAGGTCTATCTACACATATCTGCACTAATATTATAAAGAGGAAAGATTTGATTGTTTGTTTGTATTGAATAGGCTCCGAAACTACTGGACCGATTTGAAAAATTGTTTCACCATTAGAAGCCGAAATTATCCCTGATGAACATAGGCTACTTTTTACCGCGGGAAAATGCTTCATTCCTACGGGAAAACGGGTAATAGGACCACGGGTAGTATGAATTATCCTTCAGTACTTATCTTTTTCACATAACTTCTAAACGGCTGAACTGATTGGGTTGAAATTTTATATGGGTATTTCGATGGTTTCCTGAATTATATATTTTAAAAATACATTTGGACCTGGTAGGTGGCGCTGCTGTCGGTATGTCAACTACTAAACGGCTTGACCGATTGGGTTGAAATTGTGTATGTGTATTTCCATGGTTTCACAGACACGAATGTATTAAGCCTACCTAATCTATCTTTCTATACATTATTATAAACTAGCGACCCGCCCCGGCTTCGCACGGGTGCAATGGAGAAACACTGATAATTTTAGAGCCATTATTTCCCGTAAAAAGTATACGATAAAAAATGGTTATTGTGGGTTATCCCTAAGAGATAGACATATACCATCACGGACTTTTTTGTAGACCTTTTTAAGGTGTACAATACTGTAGTACATTATTTTGATCTATCTCGACGGGTTCAGTCAGCGTTTACAATGTAAGCGCAAAAAAATGTGTTTATTTACGACATTACATTAGAAACCTCTAAAATTATCAGTGTTTCTTTACTATATTATGCATGTATTATACATATAAACCTTCCTCTTGAATCACTCTATCTATTAAAAAAAACCGCATCAAAATCCGTTGCGGACTTTTAAAGATCTAAGCATATATAGGGACAGACACAGGGGAGCGACTTTGTTTTATACTATGTAGTGATAAACCAATTACATTAACCACATTATTTAAGCAACATATTTTTAAACGGCGGGAATTCCGAATTCTACGCAAACGAAGTTGCGGGCGGATGCTAGTGTATAATAAAAAAAAATTTAAAAAAAATTCGTCTGATAGTTCCAGAGATTAGCGCGTTCAAAAAACTCTTCAGCTTTATTATTAGTATAGAAGATAGGTACATTACAAGTTAGCTCGTTAATAGCCAACGAAAGAGATCCAGAAGTAAAAAGAAAGAAGTAGAAGTATCCAGGCGATACTAATATCTTGTTGACTTTCAATTGTGTGATTATTAAAACTCAAGCATGAGGCTCAGGCTACAGCTCAGATTACTAATTAACAAGAAGTTTGTATATAAGCACTCATGATTCCTGGTATTTTCTTATCGTCACTGTAAATCACTCGTCACTGTGTTGATATTTTTTTACAACCGAAGAAGCATTGCAGCGCCGGTGGGTCTTGAGCAGTGGTTGCCTAGCTGTCACTGTCGCAACTTACGTTTTAGGTCGTACATTTGAACCCAGACAAGCGCTTTACTTTGTACTGTAAATTATTTCATCACTACTGCTCTTAAAACGGTGAAGGAAACCTCGTGAGGAAACCGGCATGTTCTAGAACCAAAACTTCGAAGACACGTGACATCCGCATTGGACCCTCGTGGTAGACTACGGCCTACTCCCTCCCTGCGAGAGGCCTGTGTCCCAGTAGTGGGAACATTATAGGCTGATGGTGCTTTAGGTTTTCTTCCTCTCTCCTAATCTTGCTGTGCCCGACAGGGTCCATATTGATACTATTACCTTGTATGTCACCTTTGTAATACATATGGAATGCAATAAAGTATTGAGTATTGAGTATAGGTCTAAAATCGTGTATTGAATTCATGGTAACAGTTTGCGGGTCGATATCCCTTACATCCTATATTTGGAGATAGCACTAAATAGGTACTAGCAATTTTGAAATGTTCTTGGAAGTTTCCTGCCATTTATTTGATTGAGAATTCAGTTGCCAGGAAGTCTGGAACTTAGCCTGAGGGACGACAAAAACAGTCGAGAGATGTCGTATCGTAGGACACCCGGCTGGAACGAAGTTCCTTTCGTTTTTACACACTTGTAGTGACGGTCAAAATGTCAGGTCTTCAGGTCAGTTTGAAGGAAACTGAACGCGATCAGCACATCTAAACCGCGTTGTAGAACTGTCAGTTACATCATTGTAATGGAATATTGAACCTGAGAGCTTTTGAACGGGGTTGAGATATGCTGATTGCATTTTGCACTTTTTCAGTCTAGCTCTCATTCGCTAAGTGTGCAGACTATTCCGGTGCGATAAGGAACTTCTTTTCAAAAGACCATTGATGGTAAATAATTTCAAAAATAACTCTTTCTTCCGCAGGATATAATACCGCTCGTAGGGGATGTAATACCTCCGCCATATTGCATCATGTACTACCCCGAAACAATGCTTACCAATTCGCTCATGGGTGACGTGGGCGTTAAACTGAACCTGACGCGCCTGAACTCCACCCCAGGTAAGTAAAGAGAGATCCCACTGACTGGTGAGCCAAATTCCACAGTCAGTCAGAAGTGTCCTAGCCAAGTAAGATATTGTAAAGGGTGTCTGCAATAGGGAACCTTACATCGTGCAGCACCCTAATTGCGTATCACAATCGGAAATTCGGAATCATTTTAAAGGATAGGCTAATCCATTGCTTCATATGTTCGAAAAATTTGCCCGCTCAACAACATTAAGTAAGTAAGTAGTAGCCAGTAGCAGTAGCTAGTCAGCAAAGGTCATCATCTGCCGAGCCTTTTTCCAACAATGTTGGGGTCGGCTTCCAGTCTAACCGGATGCAGCTGAGTACCGGTATTTTACATGGAGCGACTGCCTATCTGACCTCCACATCCCAGATACTGGGTAATATGAAAACCCGTGGTAAAATAGGTTCTCATACTTTCGGGCTTCTGACGACCCGTAAGGGCTGTCAAATATCCACGAATGACAGCCGGGACCAACATCTTAACGTGCTTTCTAAGGCATGGAGGGGTCTTGGTATGTAAAGGTCACCCACGGACACACAAGCCCTCGCCTAGTCAGCATAGTTGATAGTAGCATAAAAGATAAATGATTTAGTTTCTGTAAGTAGGTTTGTAAAAACACTTTTACATGTCAATCACATTTTTTTAAACTAGATGAGGTCGGCGTTTCCTATCTGACTACTCTGAGAAGAAAGGCCGAAACAAACTCAGAGGTCACCGTCTCTTTTAAAGTCCAGACATAATCTTGGTCAGATCATGTGAAGACCTTGTAGATTGATGTCTGAAATGGTCTCTTGAGTGAAGAACCACACAGATTGAGCGGACCTGTCCAATCAGTGCACGCATTTGTCAAAAATCGTGCAGCTCAACTCAGAACTTGAGGAGTTTCACGATTCGACGAATAATACCAATGAAAGGCAATACCATATACTATGAACACTACACATAACTTAAAATATTATATAGGTATACAGGGTGGCAAGTACATCGACGCGCAAACTGTTATAATTAATTCAGCCGTGCGATTCTGTAACCATCTTACCATGAAAACTTGGATGAAGTGAGCGTGGAGTGAGTCATCAATAGTGTCAATCCCTAGCATCAGCATGACTCACAGCTCACTTCACCTTAGTTATCACGGTGAGATTTTTCCAAAATCGACCGGCTGTACATGATTCTAGACCCCCCCCCGCGTTGGAATTGGAATTGTAAAGTTATTTTAAAAAAAAAACTGCTGTTCTGGTCAAAATGTATGATTTTGACCACGTAGTTATTGCACTTTTCTATAAAACAGCAGATTTTTACCTGGCGAAAAACTTCTACGCTAGAATCATACGTACTAATATGCTGAATAAATTGTTACAGTTTCCGCACTGGTATTTTTTTTCTGTTTAATCACAGCATTGTTATTGCATTGCAAAACCATACCTACCGACACTAATATAAAATGATTCATTGTAATACTGATAGCGTACGAATACACAACGTAATTTAATGCGATAAGTAGTTCACTCCCATTTAACTCATTTTTATAGACGGGGGGGAGAGCCCTGGATTTTATGATCACGCCTTTTAACGGTGATCGAGGGCATGGGTGTTATTGGCAGAATAAATCCGGCCACTCGTCCAACAAATTCTGCGAAATTTGTGTTATAAGAGTAATGGTGGCCCAGTGGTAAGGGCCGCGAGTTACGAGTTCTGGTCGTAGTTTCGAACCTAGACAGGCGCTTTCATCATCATCCACAGCCCGACGTCACGCACCGCGGAGCATAGGCCTCTCTTTCCAAGTGCTATTCCCCAAGCCCCTGTGCCAGCCTCATCCAGATTCTATCCTCGATGGCAGGCGAGAGGCGCTTTACTTTGTGTAAAGTGTAAATTATTAGGTCTTTACCTATGAAATTGCCGTTCTGCAGTACTGGCCATTTCAAATCAAAATATTTTTTGTTTGGCTAAGAATTCTAATTTCAAATTAATTTTATTTTAAAAACATGGAATTTTGTTTCCAAAAGTAGTCATTTGTTTATTGATTAGTGTTACATTTTCATCGCATTTCAATCTTTTTCGTCATCATGGATACGTTAAAAGTTCGAGTAATTATGGAATACAAGTACCGTCGTGGCAGCAACGCGGCACAAGCGGCACGCAACATCAACGGCGTTTACGGAGCTAACACTACAAACCAACGCACCACCTGTTATTGGTTTGCTCGCTTCCGTTCTGGAAATTCCGACCTGAAAAATGAACCTCGCGGTCGTCCGAACACTTTGGTCGACAGTGACGAATTAAAGGCGATTGTGGAAGCTGATGATACACAATCTACGGCTGAATTAGCAGCAGCTTTCGACGTTAGCCTCAAAACAATATTGGTCCATTTGCGTCAAATTGTTAAGGTAAAAAAGCTTGACAAATGGGTGCCCCACGAACTCAATGATCGCCAGCGCGAAGTACGCGTCGAGACGTGCCTTGCACTGCTCAACAGACACACAAATGAAGGAATTTTGAACCGCATTGTTACCTGCGATGAAAAATGGATTCTGTTTGATAACCGCAAGCGCTCAGCAAGTTGGTTGGATCCTTTTTTTTTTTTTTTTTGTTTCGGGGTGGAAAATCCTCATGGATGTCCGCCGCCCTGGGGCGGGCGGCGGGGTCTGTCAGACTCTTACTGACTAAAAACCACCCCGGTGTTCCCTCTCTCACCTACGCCGGGGGTCGCGGGAACGAACGATACTTCCGCAACCCCCGGCTGGTGCTGGCCCGCTCCAGCGGGCCTCTCCTCGTGTCAGGGGGGGGAGTGAGGTGTTAAGCTCCCCCCGCGACGTCTAAGAGGGGCGCGCGTGGAACACTACGCGCCGCCGCCTCGGGTCCTGATGTGTGGGGGGCGACGGACGTCCCGAAGTCCGTCGCCCCTGGACCCATTTATGGGGGCTGGAAGAGGGCGTCGTCCGCCCTCCGCCTACGCCCGGTGCGCCTGCTGCGGGCGGGGTGAGGGGATGAGATCTCCCTCTCCCTTTCCGCAGCCTCCTTCTGCGAGACGACTGTTTCGCAGAAGGAAACCACCGCGTCCCAGGACTCCTCGCTGCCGACCATAGACTCCACCACGGCCGGCAGCGATAGGTCACTGCCTACTCCTGAGATGAGGGCACGGCGCGGCTCCTCCCAAGCGGCACACTCTGCCAGCGTGTGCCGCGCCGTGTCCTCCCGGCAGTCGACGCAGTGGTGACACCGGGCGTCCGGCTCCCTGTTTATGCGACACAGGTACTTCCCGAAGCAACCATGCCCCGAGAGCACCTGCGTCGCACGAAACGACAGGGAGCCGTGCCTCCTCCCGAGCCAGCGCTCGAGCACCGGCCGGACCGCCTCGATTGTGTCGAGGCCGGCGGTAGGGCGTGAAAGCCTGTCCCGCCATTCCGCCACCAGGACCTCGCGGAGCTGAGACCGACGCAGCTCCCAGTGTCGCTGCATCGGTCGCTCGCCCCGCGCCCTCATTTCCTCGCGCCACCGATACAGTGACGCGAGTACTTTCGCCTCGAGGTCCCAGGGCGGGGATCCGGCCAGTGCACAAGCCGCCTCGTAGGAGATCGTGCGATACCCCCTGATGACTCTGACGGCCATCGCTCTTTGCGGTTTCCGCAGAACAGCGATACTGCCGGCCGTCAGGTCAGAGGCCCACACCGGGGCCCCGTACAGGGCCATGGATCGCACGATCCCCACGTAGAGCCGCCTACAGGCGGCGCTCGGGCCCCCCAGATTGGGAAGCAGCGTTAAGTTGGTTGGATCCTGGTTCAGCACCTAAACAATGCCCTAAACGAAAACTTACCCCTAGAAAAGTGATGGTCACTGTTTGGTGGTCTAGCGCCGGTGTGATTCATCACAGCTTCTTACCAAACGGGGTGAGCATTACTGCAGATGTGTACTGTGAAGAACTGAACACAATGATGGAGAAGCTGGCACATCTCCAACCAGCATTGGTCAATCGCTCGTCTCAGCTGTCACAGCAGACGGTCTCCAAGTTGCAAGAACTGGGGTTGGAAGCTCTCCGTCATCTGCCCTACTCACCAGACCTTGCGCCTACAGACTACTACTTTTTCCAGAATTCGGATAACTTCTTGGCGGGAAAAAAATTCAATACCCGAGAGGCAGTACAAAATGCCTTTGAAGAATTTGTTGCCTCCCGTCCAGCTGATTTCTTTAAGAAGGGCATCAATAAACTGCCACTGCGTTGGCAAAGATGCGTTGATTGCATGGGTGATTACTTCGATTAATACAAATAAAAAATACATGAATAAAATTCGTTTAAATTTGTTCATTTAACCTTCAAGCGGGCGCGCGGACATTTGTAACGCCAGCGGTCGCGCGTAACCTAAAAGACCTATAGGATATTTCAGGGATTTAAAACACTAATTATTTAATATTTTTTGTATTTATCACATTATAATTATGTTAGGACATAAACAAAATTATAAAATCAAAATAATATTCTAATTTTCTTTGGATTTATAAGCAATTTAGCACCATAAATGTGTCGAGAATCGATCGAATCGCGGTCGATTCGACGCCGCGCGACTGCTTGAAGGTTAAAACGGCAATTTCATAGGTAAAGACCTATTATTTCATCACCACTATTCTCAAAACGGTGAAAGAAAACATCGTGAGGAAACCGATATCGACTTGTCCTAGAACCAAAAATTCGAAGACATGTGACATCTACCAACCCGCACTGGGACCGCGTGGTGGATTACGGCCCACTCCCTCCCACCGAGAAAAGGCCTGTGATGTTGGGACATTATTAAGCTGATTATGTTATGTGTAAGATACAATCTTAGCGTAAACTTACGCTCTGCTGGTCGATTCTGGGAATATCTCACCGTGATAACTAAGGTGAAGTGAGCTTAGAGTGAGCTGTGAGTCATGCTGATGCTAGGGATTGACACTATTGCGACTCACTCCACGCTCACTTCACCCAAGTTTTCACGGTGAGATGGTTACAGAATCGCACGACTTATCTGTCAAAATGAGTGCATTTGGGCGTGATTTTTGAAAAGGACGTCGAATTTTTAAACTATGTTCACCATAAATTTAAATACATATTAATAACTAGTGTAAGTAATTATAATTAAACGTTTTGAACTGTACTTTACGTATGCGGATGTGCGGTGGAAACACCGGGCGGTGACGCCCTATGACTAGGGTTGCCAATTTTGTTTATATCAAGTACAGTATTTTCGAAGCCATTGCCTGTAAAAATATGGCGAAAAGATAAAAAAAAATATAGTAGACATGTTTTTTGCTTCTTTGAGCCAGGTTTTTTTTTATGAGTCATAAACTCATAACTATTATTACACTCTAAGTGAAGGCTTTTGGGAGATTAATACTGGCCCTATTGCGTTTATTTCATTTTATTTTGTATTGAAATGAAAATATAGCAGTTTCGGTTACTATGTTTTATTCTCAGAAATATAGATATTGTTTAGGCTTCTAATATAGCAGAATACTATAATATATAGAAGGGTTGGCAACCCTACCTATGACATACATAGACCTTATTGGTTTTGTCCTTCAAAATAGTCATGTCAAGTGTATTGCTACTCGCAACCGACGCACGTGTATGACCTTGAACGCTAACAGAGTAAAATGAGTATTGTTGGAATTGTAGCAGGTGGCGTTCTGTACTTTCTGCCTAGTGCCTTAACTCATGGGAAAAAGGCGTGAGTAAATAATATTATAAATGCGAAAGTGAGTTTGTTACGCTTTCGCCCTAAATCGGCTGATCGGATTTGGATGAAATTTGGCACGTAGGTAGAAGAACATAATAATATGCTACTTTTCATCCTGGATTGCAGACGAAGTCGCGAGCAAGCTCACTGCTATTATTATGTATTTTGTGCTGCTATGGGTGACACATGTTTTGCCCGGAACAAAAATTTTTTTTATTTTTTTTATTCAGGAGTAGGAACCCCGCACACGACTATGCCTTATTAACTGCTTGGAAACAAATTTAGACCCGCCACGTGATCTGCCCCCCCCCTCCCCTTAATATTATTATACTCCCGCTATGCCACAAATCCCGAAAGAAACTGTGGCAATATCTTTCTCGGCACCAATGGTTTTGCGCGCAATGGGGCTTTCAAAAATACACTAAAATGGGTCTTGGTCTACACCCTTCTGTTTCTTGCTTATGCGGGCCAGTCCATTCGGTAGGAGTCATACTTGCTCTGCCTTCTTAGCCTTGATCTGTCGCAGTGACACCTAGCGTTTATTAGGGACCTGCGTGTGTGATGGTCTTCGGTAGTTCTCTCAGCCTACATCTCACCTGCCTTTTTCCATTGGACATGGGGTAGGATACAGAAGGCCACCTGCTACGATCCTTACATACCTACTCCTTTTGGTTAGTTTACGTTCAAACATCACCTGCACTTCTGAGGACCTAAAAAACACCACTGATGTCGTGGTCGGCAATGCATTTAATAATTTACCATCGACTCGAAAATACACATTTTGTTAGTCGCCTTAACGTGTTTTTTTTTTTTTTAAGTTTTTCTGTCCCTCTGCTGGGCAAAGGTCCCATACTTCTCCAATTTTCCTTGTGCCTTCTTCGGCCAATCGGTTTTTATTTAACCCTACAGTGCGTGATTTTTCTTATCGGCTTAAAAAAAATACATTAGCCTGCAAATATGATGCCATTTCTCGAAAAAATATTTAGAAAAATCATAACTCAATAGAAACGTATGTTTTTGTGTATGGCACATCATGCATAATAATGTGAATCTGCGTTACGTAGTATCAATGAAATTACAAGATTACACGTATAATGACAAATATGAACATGAACTAATTATATCGACCCTGAAAATTCTATCATTTTAATTTTATCATTTTTTTGCGATTATTATACGCCGCTCGTTAATCTTATTCAAAGTACCTACCGATTTGAAGAAAACATAAATAATGTTTATTCAGATCTATCCAAAATATATGGTACTAAATTCGGAACTCAAATACATAATAGTTAATCTTGTCAACACTAGATCACGCTACTTGGATCGATTTTTAAAACATAAGACATTTTTCGGTATGTCCCATATGTGGGACACTATGCGCTGTAGGGTTAATATATCATCTGATTTAATTCTGTTGCTCACAGGTCACTCAGAAAAAGGCTACTTTCCGTTATCGAATCTATCTCGGCTGCCTGACTTCGTGACTAACATGAAAATCATGGAGGCCATCATCATTTTTCAAGTAAGTACAGCACAGGAGGAGTAGTGGTCCAGTAGGAGCAGTGGTGACCCAGTGGTAACGGCCCCGACTTACGAGTCGTAGATCCTGGGTTCGAACTTCGAACCCAGACAGGCGCTTTACTTTGTGTAAAAAACTTCATGACCACTGCTCTCAAAATGGTGAAGGGAAACATTGTCTGGAAACCGGCATGTCCTAGAACCAAACTTTCGAAGACATGTGACATCTCCCACAACGCGCTGAGACCGCGTGGTAGATGAAAGCCTACTCCCTCTCAAAGAGAAGACGCCTGTGTCCCACTAGTGGGAACGTCACAGGCTGATTATGCTGTGCAGCACATGGCTGCAGACTTTTTTTTTTTTGTAAATGAAACGTTCTTTTGACAGGATATGTCGGGGGAGAAGTGGCCCACCCGCCTGAACTACACCATTCGTATGAAGACCGACTTCAAAACAGGAACTTACCAGTCTTTGGATGATACACCTGGACCTCACAGGATGTTTGGTAAGACTTACACTTTTCTGTAGATCTAGATACCTGAGCACCACAAGTAGTAAACACTTACTAATATACTAAACGGCAACGTTAGCGGAAATCGTGGTCATATAAAATTATATAGGTACAACATTAGTTATAGTATATGCGAAACTCAAAACACGTGTCTAGTATTTTTATGTTAAGTTTAAGAACCTATGTATAAAATTTCAAAACTGCATCATGAAAAATCACAAAGTTATGTTACCTGTTTGTCCGTACAAAAAGTTGGCTACCACTTACCACGCGGCGCCCCCGCGCCGCCGGCCGACCGGCCGTGACCTGTGTTGTGCGCATATGATTGCGGATATGTACTTAGTGTCGCTCGGTGTCCAACTTGTAACCCTTATATTTTTGGGAAAAAATATAGCACACTGTAAAAATTATTGGAATCGATTCAGTTACTTATTCTGCACAAACTACATTCAGGTTTGCAATATACTAAATATTGTATTATAAATATTGTATACTAAATATTGTTGTAAATGTTGTATAAGTACCTAACTATTAAAATATATCATAACGGGTGTAAAAATACTCTTAACGAAGCCGAGAGCCACTTGTTCTTCCCATTATAATGATATTTTTTTTTTGTACTGGAGTGGGCCAGTCCTGGGAACCTTCGGGTTACGGAGATATTGAAGGTCAAAGTTCCGACTTTATTCGACGTGAACTTAGCTTTCAACGATTCCCATTACGTTCATGAGCAGATTCTTTCGCGTGACCAGCGAATTATCACACCAAAAATAAAAGTCTTTTCCCAGCAATTATTATTGCACAAAGTTAAATGCGTAGATGACGGCTTCATGGAAGGTCTTTTTACACCCTGTATATACAGGGTGTAAAAAGACCTATCTATTTATTTAATATATATTTTATAGAAGCACAAAGAAACGAAGTAACTTACAAAGCTTGCAAAAAAGGAGCGAGATGAATTAAACAAGTCAACAGAGGAGCCTAAAAGCCAGGCTAGGTCTTAACTCAATTGAAGAAAAGAATTCCCAGAGAGATCCAAACTTAATCAGGAATAACAACGTCATCGTTCTCCTGCCCTTATGCCAATTTATTTGCGGTCGGCACAACATGTCTTATACTTCTCTATTAGTCGTCATCTCACCAGTCACCCCCTTTCTAGCATCTTTCAAACGCAGTCCATCCATCGTTTCTTTGGTCTTCCCCTTCTCTTATAGTCATCCACATTCATACTCGAAACTTTCCTCATGACATTTTCCTCATTCCTCCTCCAGTGTGAGGGAGAGATGGAGCTATACTTGGATATCTTGATCTTGGAATGTAAAAAGTCATATCATCATTCTCCTGCTCTTAATCCAATTTATTAGCGGTCGGCGCAACATGTCTTATTCTTCCATACTTCTCTATCAGTCGTCATCTCGGTAGTCCCCCCCCTTTCTACCATACCATCTTTCACACAGTCCATCCATCGTTTCTTTGGTCTTCGTCTACTCTTATAGCCATCGACATTCATACTCAAAACTTTCAGGAATAGGAAACAACATTAAAAGCTTAATTACTCAAACAAGTGGTAACATAACATATTAACATTTTATAACATTCGCATTATATACGGAGAGAAAATTCTTAGAAAATTTACTGTTCTCGTCACTGTAAAGTGAGTGCAAGTGACATCTACAGGAAATTTTCTGAGTGAGATTGGGTAAAATTCACTAGTTGTCCAATAAATTTTACTGTACAGCATAAGAATTTTTACTGTGCTAGCATGGTAATTTTTCCATTGCCACTCAAATGCACTCAGATTATGAGATAGCACAGTAATTTTTCTAAGATTTTTCTCTCCGTGTACAGACGCCAGCACATCAAGCTACTACAATCTGTCAGATTTCTTTAATAGATTTTCAACTTTATCGTTAAAGCATAAAGTTTAAAGTTGATTGGGAAAATCTGACAGTTTCGGGTAGCTTGATGTGCTGGCGTCTGTACAATACAATTCTCGTTGACTATAACGGAACATGTACCGTACCACTTATGATTATTTTGCCACATGACTATGCAAGGTCTATTAAGGTCAGTTTAAAACTGCAACGTGAGCCTTTTGCAGGCGATGCCAGTAGCTGGCGCAATTACAGCTTCAGACACACATCCGGTGAGGCGAAACGCAGGAAGATTTTTACTGCTTGCTGGCAATCCTTGCCTTTCTTGGAATAAATAAACTTCTATTTGTCCGAGAGTGCATCAAAGCGGACATACCTAGATGGTATACAAAATGGCGGATTTGAGACGTCAATAAGTAGTCAAGATTAAATAAAAACTTTTTACAAAAAAAAAAAAACCGACTTCCAAAAAAGACACTACAAAGTGAAAAGTAACTTTAATTTCGGAAGTCGGCGTCGTTGGTTGCTATTGTCCCACTCTAGGGCAAAGGCTTTCATCTCATAGAAAAATGACGAACTTCCATACAAGCTTTCATGCCCTATTTAACCCTCTTAGGGGATGTATTTCGAAAAATCCTTTCTTATTGTTCGCTTTCATTATAAAAGGAACTCTTGTGGAAAATTGCATGCTTACAGACCCAGCACTTTAGGCGGTGCATTGTCTGTGAATTTTGTGTATTTTTAGGGTTCCGTACCCAAAGGGAAAACGGAACCCTATTACTCCCGCTCCGCTGTCCGTCCGTCCATCCGAAGGTGTGTCACCAGGCTGTATCTCATGAACTGTGATAGTTAGACAGTTGAAATTTTCACAGATGATGTATTTCTGTTGCCGCTACGACAACAAATACTAAAAAACAGAATAAAATAAATATTTAAGGGGGCTCCCATACAACAGACATGATTTTTTTTGCCGTTTTTTATAGATAATGGTACGGAACCCTTCTTGCGCGACTCCGACTCGCGCTTGGTCAGTTTTTTTTATTATTTGTAATGTGCGTTTTTTTTTTGTGCAGAATAAACAATTTTTTTTTCTTTTTTTCTGTCAGTGAATTTAAGATTATTATTTATGTTGATTTATGTTGTGTTTTCTGTAGGTTTAAAATATGGAACATTCATGCGCATCCAATGGGCGGTCGACACAAGCTACATCAAGTTACTGACCGGGAACGAAATTCCTCAGGTAAGACTATTAAACAAAAAAAAAAAAAAACAGCGTGCTGTTGGATTTTTTACTTTAAAAAGAGCACTGCAAAGTGAAAAATAGCTTTAATTTCGGAAGTCGGTAGCAAAAATCGAAAATAATGTACCAAAAATAACAACTTCCGAAATTATAGTTATTTTTAACTTTGTAGTTTTGTTTTTTTAATAACAATTATATACTATACAACGTGTAACGGAAAGGGGGTATCAACCCTGAAGGAGGTGAATGTGCTCATGAAACTCAACAACTTTCCCCAAAGAACATAGGTCGAAATATGAAAAAAAAATTTGGCCCTCCCATAGTAAATCAATCAGCTGGTAGTCAGTTTTGTAAGGGAGGGCCAAATTTTTTTTTCATATTTCGACCTATGTTCTTTGGGGAAAGTTGTTGAGTTTCATGAGCACATTCACCTCCTTCAGGGTTGATACCCCCTTTCCGTTACACGTTGTATATAATATATATTTATAAACGGTCCAGGCCTCTCAAGGACGAGCTGGTACACATTTGTACCGCTTGTGGTACACATTAAGTGTACAGTGTACAGTTGTACAGTGGCGCCAATTCGCTTGCTCACAAAGTAAACTAAAAAGTTCAGGGCATCTTTTTCTTTCTATTTCATTAAGAAAAGGACAGAAGATAAATATAAGTTTAGTCCTGTCAAATTAAGATACTCCATAGACAGGTTTCGACGTGATAAAAAAATTCGTTACAAAAAATACGTCAATTTACGTCAGGCGCTGTCTAATTTGACAGGACAGCTGTCTTCTGTCCTCTTCTTAATTAAATAGAAAGAAAAAGATGCACTGAACTTAAATTTAGTTTAGCTTGTGAATAAGGGAATCGGCGCCAATGTGACGGTAAAAATAACCCCCTCATTTGAGGTGACTACATCAACGACCTGCACCCTAATTGCGTAACACATTATCAATCTTAATCTGAATCATTTTGAAGGATATTGCTAATCCATTGCTTCATATGTTCCAAAAATATGTCTGCTCAACAACGTAAATAACGCAATGAATGTGGTTGTACTGTCAAAATGAAACCCATTGCTACTGATAGTGTGTTACGCAATTACCCCGCTGTATCTACATCTCTAGCAAACCCATATAAGTTATTGTGAAAAGTTTGAGGGCATTGTAGTTTGAAACGATAATTCAATTTCATACTTAATTTTATAATTTGTTTAGTACTTCGTTGCTACTGACTACATACTCCATACACATACATAAATCAATATAATTATGAAGACTTTTATAAATAAAATTCGATTTTATCAATACCGGATAACTGTTCGCCGAAGTTATTTCTGTTTAAACAACAGACTGTCTCGGTGGTCTAGTGCTCGCAAGCGATACTACTAAGCTTGAGTTCCTGGGTTCGATTCCCGGGTCGGGCAAAGTGTTATTGGGTTTTTCGGTTAAACGTCTGAACGGATTTGGATGTTTGGTTCACAGATAGTTTATAACCGGGATTAACACATAGGATACTTTTTTATTCCGATATTCCCACAGGATCGACACTTATATGTGTGAAACCGCGGGGCGCAGCTAGTAAATAATAAATTAGTCGTAATCTCGGTAGTCACCCCCTTTCTAGCCATGTCATCTTTCACACAGTCCCTCCAACGTTTCTTTGGTTGGTTTATTTTTGTATGACAATAGGTATTCAAAAAGGTCATGATCATTTGGGGTAGACTGGACGCGGAAGGCGGAGGACACAGTGTTGTGGCGCAGTCTGGGAGAGGCCTATGTCCAGCAGTGGACTGCGATAGGCTGAGTTGATTGATGATCATTTCAGTTGCAATAGGGAACTAGGCAGACTTTCTGCAGTGTTAGCCGTATGCGCGGACGCAAAGCCAAACAAGCTATTTGATGTACAGGCAATAATATTCATCTTTCTACTCGTCATTCACTTGCCCTTGTCCCAATTTCTTTGGGGTCGGCATAAAATGTATTTTTCTTCATTCTATTAATAGGTATGGGAGGCAGTGTAGGCATGCCAACAAGTACTAGGTATAATAATAATAAAACCATTTATTTTCAAGTAACAAAGACCCATAGACAAGTACCTTAACTTAAGTATACATAATATAACAAATATAACAATTGTGTTAGTAAATAAAACTTAAAAACTATGTTAGTATCACTTGGTAGCACTAAGTCTTTGTGCGTTCCGGTGGCACTTGCCCGCGAAAGCGTCGGAATACCACATCCTGTGGCCGAAAGCTCTCGTCCATCACCTGATGCAGGTAGCACGTTGGTATGCGCAACACAAACGCCTAGTACTTGTTGACATGCCTTGAGTGATCAATACTAATATTATAAAGAGTTATTTGTTTGTTTGTATGAAGGAGGTAATCTGTGGAACTACCGGATGGATTTAAAGAAATCTTTTTACATTTGATAGCTCTATTCTTTTGGAAGACTATAGCGGATTTAACATCACACTAGGACCATTAGGAACCGAATAAAAATTAAAAAAGTCAGCAAGAACGTTAAGCAAAAACGAAGGAATAGCGCGGGCAGACGATGCGATGCGACGGGGTGGGGCGGGGCGGTAGTAATAAATACCTATTTAAACAAAAAGAGTTCCTGGAAGGATTCGGGGGACGCCTATGCGCAGCAGTGGAAAAATAATTGGTACAGCCGTGCGATTCTGTAACCATCTCACCGTGAAAACTTGGGTGAAGTGAGCGTGGAGTGAGCTGTCTTTAGGGATTAACACTATTGACACTGCTCACTTCAAACACTCTTATGATTTCACGGTGAGATTTTTACAGAATCGACCGGCAGGATTTTCATTACAACTGTAACAAAGAATGGATTAATCATGTCCACAAACGCCAATACGAAAATCAAACGCGTGATGTATGTCTGCCATTATTATTATTCCTGAAGCATTTGATACACAACACTACAAATGCCCCAGAACAAAGGCCTTTCAATGTTCTATCGACACAAAAAACAATGTCTATTGTATTCAACAGGATACGGTCACAAAGTACGCCAAAGCCATGGCAAATCGCCATGCAATTATCTTATCACCGGCAGATGAATGCTAGATACAGATAGTATCTATATAACAATGAACATCCTAAGTAGGGTTCCGTATCCAAGGTGTGCCAATGGGACCCTGTTCCTAAGGCCCCCCGTTACGGTCTTTTTAACCGTAAAAGGTAGATACTTGAAAACAGAGTGTATGTTACAATGACCACTATGACAAAAAAAATAAACTTGTATTCCTCGAAGGAGAGGTACATACAACCAAGAAGTTTATATTTATATAAAAGTGGAGGCAACACTCTAAATACCCAAGACGACTGTGCTCGGACACTCTTTCTAAATACATACATAATAGGGTGGTCCTTATTTTTCGACTCTTAAATTATCCCCGGGGCACTTTCTCATTTGATTATATACTTCTAAATATGAAATAAGTATTATTTGTTTTTTTTTTTTGTTAAGATTTAGGGGTCGCTACCAGCTGTCAAAATTTTTACAAAAAGCATTGAAAAACATCTTAAATGATGGTTTCATTTAGGTGTTTATATCATATTTTCCGTGCAAGTAAAACTCGCATAGACAATCGCTTTTTATCCCTTCCTCCTCTCGACCTCTCTTCTGTACCGACGCGTCGAGATTTAGACCGTTCACACAATCAAAAACATAAGACGTACGCGTGCGCACTAACATCATAATACGTTAAAAATTGGTTTGTGCGCATGCGTAATTATGTTTCAAATTGTACGTCTTACTTCACTTCTTACTACACTTCAGGTCTAATACCTACGTCATTAACGAGAGCGTACGTGTTTTATTTGTAAAAATCATATGTATTAACGTGTTTCAACTTGCAATGGCGTCTACAAGTAGCGGACTCAGTAAAGCTACTAGAAATCAAAGTAAAGTTTGGCTTATTGGACAATTATTATCCGAATTAAACCAATCAACGTTGCCATCCATCGGTGAAGTTTTGCGTTTTTTTTTTACTACAAAAATGAAGAACAGAAAAGCATACGTGAATCTGCGACTTTGACGGCTTGCGGAGTTATAAATTTGTGGGAAAAAGCTAGTATACCAATTCAATTAAAAAAACATGTCATCAGGAAAATTGAAAAACTATTCAAAGAATGGCAGAATCTAAAAAAAAATAAAGAAAACAAGAAAAAATTCGAGTTTTTATTTAAAATTCAAACCTTGGTAGCGACCTCTAAATGTCATTTAAAAATTCAAAAAAAATACTGAAATACTTTGTTATGGTATATAATCAAATTACGTGGTGCCCCGCGAAATTAAAGAAAAAATTTTTGTTTTCTTAGGAATAAGGACCACCCTAATACATAAGATACAGAAAACACATATTTATTATTTATTTAATACTTCAAGCACATAAATGTACAGAGGCGGACTTAATGCCATAGGCATTTTCTACCAATCAACCTTTGGGTGAAGGGGAGACAAACAGTAGTAGGTGCAAACATGAAAATTGAGGAATAAATATTATATATACCACTGTCTCGTTCTTATGTGTGTATTTAGAAAGAGAGTGTCCGACCTCAGTCGTCTTCACTTAGGTGTAGTATAGTGTTGCCTCCACTTTTATCTAAAAGTTTCTTGGGTACAACTACAGTCAATTCTATTTTCTTGTAAATTTTGACATTCAAAAATGTCTTTTATGTGTCAATTTGAAACAATGATTTGGTCCCATGGTAAAAAATGAAGAGAAAAACGTATTCTTGCGAAATATAATTTCGCATTTAGCCTCGTTAAAGCACGTTAAGCCGTTGGCGCCGGCTGCCCTTCATAGATCTTTGACAGCCGCTACGGTTAGTTAGAAGCCCGAAAGTCTGACAACCAGGCTTACCAAGGGGTATCGTATTATCCAGTAACTGTGTTATGGAGGTCAGATAGGCAGTCGCTCCATGTAAAATACTAGACTGGAAGCTGACTCCACGTTGGCCGACCGAATATTCCTTGTTCAGCAGTCCCAATTTCGACTACTAGTCCGTTCGAGGCAGTTTCTATCAATAACATAAAACATCCAGCCTGGAGGGTTAACATCGCGCCTGTAGGGTTAGCATCCCGCCTGTGGGATTAACATCCCGCCTGTAGGGTTAACATTCCGCCTGTAGGGTTAACATTCCGCCTGTAGGGTTAACATTCCGCCTGTAGGGTTAACATTCCGCCTGTAGAGTTAGCATCGCGCCTGTAGGGTTAGGCAGAGGTGCAACTATAGCACACCTACGTTTCGCCAGTTATGAAGAATTGCTTCTTAAATCCCACAATAGAATTTAGCTCTCGCGACGAGAACTCTGAGTGATTTTGCAACAGTATTTTGTCACTGCAAAGTTACGACATTGACTAACATTTGGAACGGTGCAATGAGTAAAAATGTTGAGAAATTGGATAAAAACTTTCGATTTAGTATGAATTCAAAGCATTTATTTCAATTAAATCAATTACAGGCACTTAACTTGGCAAAGAGTCGGTCAGTCAGAAATATTTTTGGGATGCATGAAGAAGCCTCCTCGTGTACCGCAGTTTGTTCCGCCAGTTACTCAATTGAATCGAGCGCTCGGCGCATCCTGGACAGTCACACCGAACACCTCATTATGACTGGCCAATTGTTCCCTTGCGGTGGTAGGGCTAAGCCGTCTGCTTTGTGACCACCCTCCCACCGGAGTCCGGCGTCAAGCAGCCTGCTGTGTTGTGTAGCTGTATTTGTGTAGCTGTGTTTGTGTAGCTGCGTCGATTCGTGGGAATTCCAGTGCCTTAGACATCTTCTGGGCACGCTCGTTCCATCATATCATGATTATCAAATTAGTCAAATTGTTAGATGGCGCTGACCGCTGTACTGTGGCGCCATCCACCCACGACATATAAATATTAAGCAAAGTATACAGATAAATACTTTTGACAGACTGTTAAGTATTAATACAAGAAAACAAAAAACCTGTGCGGTCAGGGGACCCCCGTCAAGAACGAAGTTCCTTAAGCGACACTCGCACACACTCGTATATAATAGAAAGAGAGAGAGAGAGAGAGCGAATGACGGATGGAGAGGGCATAACGCTTTTTCCTCACGTAACTATTTCTACCAGTCAATTCCTACCGCCTGCCGCGTTAACTATAAGGAAAGTCGTTCCAAAAACAAATGTCATAAATATAAAATATGAGTGATACAATGAGCAGTGTTATCGCAATAAGCCATTTCGCAGGCAACCTGAGGATCCTTAGGAAACTTAAGATCAGCTTACACGAGCAATTCATTGCACTATTCTTGGCAACTGATATCAATTCTTCTTATTATTGTAACGTGTAATATTATATAGTCGTAACATATTTTATATAATTTTCTCTGGGTCTTCTACTGCCTCCTTGAAAGTCTCAAACGCCCCCGAGGGGGCGTTTTTGCCCACGTTAAGACCTATGATCTAGAAATTGTCAAGAATTGCACAATTTTAGTTTTCCGTGTAAGCACAACATATGGTAATACGTATTTGATTGTTGTTGTTTTTTATTCAAACAGTCATTATTTATTTAAACTTTTCGCACACAAAAAAGGTACAAAGGCGGACTTAATGCCTTAGGCATTCTCTACCAGTCAACCAAGGGTGGTGAAGAGATTAGATGGCAGGTGCTTTGGTTGAACCGAACAATGATAAAAAAAAAACTCGCTCCTTGCAGAACGTGTCCCTCCAAGAGTTCCCGTACTACTCCAAGCATATGAACGAGATCATGATGATCATCTGCGAAATCCTCAGTGTGCTGTGCTGGCTCTCCTTGTTACTGACCTTCGTGTTCCTCAGGGGTCGTCTGCTTCAGGAACGAGCCTCGGGCATTCAGGTAAGTGTCAGCATCTCCCTACCCTTATATCATATATTAGGTTGGCTTCCAGCCTAACCGCATGCAGCCGAATATCAGATTTTATTTATGAAGCGACTCGTATCTGACTCTGGAACCCTAGTTACTGGGTAAAAGGATACAGCTTGGTTAGACTGTATACAGTCAAGTTTATTTGTGTGGAGTTCAGTTAATGAATTTGAACTTATTAAAAGACAAAGTCGCCTGACTTTTTTACCGTCTGGACAAAAACAGTGTATAAAAGGTGAACGGAGTCTACCGCACTACCGCACTATTTCTGTGCCTATGGCATTTCCTTTCCTTTTTTTTACGAATACGAATGTCGCTGCGTATTCATTGATAATTTCCGCGCGTAGACCCGGCTAATCCAGGATAAATAAAAGAGATTTTTGTGTCTAGGCTTTTACTCCGTTCATCTTTTGTGTCCAGACGGTAAAAAAAACTCAGCTGGTATAAACTAAAATGCACAACGGTATTAACACCGATAATTATGATATGGTAAGTTACTCTGAATGTAAGATTGAAAAATGGTGTCATAGTTAAGACAACGTTGGGGTTTAAAAAAAAAATGGACGGAGTGAATAAAATTGAAAATATGAATGATATAATGAATCTTAGATGGTTCGGTCGTTCGGATCGATTAGGTATTGTGATGATGAATGGCTGCCTGTGATTTTGATCGATCAACATCGTCATCACATTGATGGAATAAGGGTTTTCTGAAATGACGTTCACTAGATGGCAGCACTGAGACGTCAGGTCCGGGCACCTGTCAAAAGTGTCGAAGCGCCTATATTTTCTTTAGTCGTGACTGACGATAAACGAAGGAATGAAAGACGTGAATGATGAACAAATTAATGAAAAGAATAATGTACGTCTTCGTATATATTTTATTCAATCTCGAAATGGAAGACTCCTTGTCAAAGTGGCGCCAACTGGTGGCGTCAATTTTCATGAAAACCCTTATTGATCATACCATGTAGTTTGTTTTCAAATTTTTTACCGACCGAGGATCGGTAATTCATCAATCGGTATGGATTATCGATTGTTACTTGAGGAGATCAAAATTGACATGGGTAGACCGCAATCTATATACAGACGCCAGCACATCAAGCTAACCGAAACTGTCATTTTTTCCAGTCAACTTTGAACCTTATGCTTTAGCAATAAAGTTGAAAATCTATTAAAGAAATTTTAGTGGCTTGATGTGCTGGCATCTGTACTTGTAGAATAGAATAGAATACTCTTTATTATGTACACCATATAAATACAGTAGCAGCAGTAGTGTAATGTGTAGTATATGTAGGCTTACACACAATGAAAACCAATTCCTTCCACAGGAGCTGATGAAAATGGTAGGAGTGTCCCCGAAACTTCTAGGGCTGTCTCATTTTCTGAACGTGTTGCCATGCGCGCTGATCTTCTCCATCGGAGGCACCATACTCTTGAAGGCGACCTCCTACCCTCTGATACCGCACTCCTCAGGGTTCGTCATATTCCTGATGCTGCTGCTGTACTTCAATACGGTTGTCGCCTTGGCTTTCGCCTCTAGTTACATTACGTCAGGAAGTAAGTATTTTTACCCGACTGCGACTGCAGCGTTCTTATTATTTTTGTTTTAAGTTTCAAGTGGTTTTTACTAAATAATTAACTTGAATATGTGGTTCGAAATAAAGTATAATACCCATGTTATGCTGTTCGAGGGGTCCGTGGCTAAATAATAACAGCCGCACAGGTCGATCGATCAAGTTAAGCTACGCTTGCCGCGGTTGGCCTGTGGATGGGTGACCATCTTTACATACCGAGACCCCTCTGTGCCTCGGAAAGCAAGTTAAGCCGTTGGTCCCGGATGTCATTCGTGGATCTTTGACAGTCGTTATGGGTAGTCAGAAGCCCGAAAGTCTGACAACCAGTCTTACCAACGGGTATCGTCTTACCTAGTAACTGGGTTGTGGAGGTCAGATAGGCAGTCGCTCCATGTAAAATACTGGTAATCAGCTGCATCCGGTTAGACTGGAAGCCGAAGGCAGGCAGATGATGATGATGATGATGATGACCTATGTTATGCTGTTGCTGGATGAGAGTTACCGAAAATCGAATGGCGTGCAATTAGGAGAGGCTTATGTCCAGCAGTGGACTGCTGTACGCAGATGATGATGTGACGATCTGTTATTATTAGCATAATCAGCCAATGATGTTCCCGCTACTGAGACACTGGCCTCCTCTCGGTGAGAAGAAGTGGGCCGTAGTCTTCCATGCGATCCCAGTGCGTGTTGGTAAATGTCACATGTCTTAGAATTTTTGACTCTAGGATAACCCGGTTTCCTCACGATGACCCGCACTTGGCCAGTGTGAATTACGGCCCACTCCCTCTAACATAGAGAAGGCCTGTGTCCCAGCAATGGGAACGTTATGAACTGAGGAGCAATTTTCGTAATTTTAAAAACGTTCACGGTCTTATCTCAGTGTGAATCTGTCAAAAATATCTCTCTAATTTCCCTACATTCTTGACAAAGTTTTTTTTACATTGTTTGTCGCTGAGATGAGATTGCCACTAGATTTTGACCGTTTTTAATTACGGGAATTGGTTTTCAGATTCTGCTTATGCTATTTGTATAAATAAGGTTTAACTAGTTACGCCAGAGAACTGCAATCGTTACTAATATTATAAAGTGAGTTTGTTTGTTACGCCTTTACGCTAAACCGGCTAAACGGATTTGGATAAAATTTGCCACATTGTTAGACCAAGACCTGAAGAACGACATAGGCTATTTCTATAGGTATTATAGAAAATCACAGTGACGTCATTGAACTTAATGACCGTTTAAATTTAAGTTACATTTCAAAACTGAACCGTATCTTATTGAGTGTTTTGTCCCCACAGCATCGTACGCGGCAAGTCTGTCCGTAACGGGGTATATTTTCTTGTGGATACCAGCGCGAGTGGTCACCCGCTACAATTTGCCGTACATAGGCACACTTGCGACTGGATTCTTGCCGCATACGCCCATGTTCTGGTTTTGGAACGAGGTGTCCACGCTTGAGACTTATGGTTAGTGTATTAATATAGGTGTCCATCTACACGAGCAGCACGCGTCAACAGGAGAGACAACTGCAGCCCCTGGAGTGTCGAAAGCTGCCGTAGACACGTCGACGCTCGTATATGCGGTAACTGCAGTCGTCGTCACTCGTCGTAGATGCGTCGACGGCTGCAGTTGTCTCTACTATTGACGCATGCCGCTCGTGTATATGAGCAACGTTGTAAATTAATAGGCTGGTTGACAGTTGTTAGGAAACTACTTAGTAATGTTCAACTAGCCTATTATGGAATCCTGATTTGAAAGAAGACATCAATAATAATCAGTGGTCGGAGTAGGTAGAGCTGTTTGGGGTGAATGACCGCATACATTGATGTTAACATGGATATGCCTCTGAAATCCCGGGATTTTGAAATTGTCGATTGATTTAAGTGAGTTAACCCTTTACTGCATGATATATTAAATAAGTGACAATTTTTTTTTTATGTTAATGTCTTTATTAAAGTTCAGAATTAATTATAGTTTTTTTTTTTTTTTAATTTCCAAGTGGTATGTGATGATAGACAAAATAGTTGTGTTTTATTATTGCTAATGATATGAAAAACAAACCCCATTAGGATTTATACGCTAGTTTTTTTTTTTTTTTTTGAGTAAATAAACTGTAAACATGTCAAACCATATATGGTTTCCTATGCGGTAAAGGGTTAATATGGATTTTGAAAATTAAATTATATACAACGTGTAACGTTAAATGCGCAAAACCTCAGACACCCCAAATGATTTTTAATTCAATTGACCTATTTCCGAGAGAAAATAAGTCATTTAAAAAATTGTAAAGGTATTATGTGCTGTTTTAGTTTTACTGGCCATTCTGATCGTTTCTTGCGTCTGCGACGCCGCTTTACCGAGGGAGGAGTCGTCAACGGGCCGCTGCGCCGCGCTGTCTTTGGCTTGCTTGACCTATTAATAAATAGACACGGCAACGTTTTTAATGAAGATTTTTTGAAAAATGTGACCTATATTAAAAAGTGATTCAATTAATTCTGCTCGTTATTCTGATCAAACTATTTTCAGGTTTTGCGCATTTAACGTTACACGTTGTATATAACTCGATCATCGCATTTTATTTCTATTCCAAAATATAACGTTCCAATTAAGCACTGACAAAATAAACTGCTTAAATATTTGTTTTTTTTTTTAATTCCGAGAATTCCCGGCATTTCCGGAAATACTTGGCAGATCTATGTTATGTCCGCATGTAGCAAATAACAAAAATACCTCTACCTACTCCTATAAAAACTACTTAAACAATGGTTTTTTAATTCCGAGAATTCTCAGAATTCCGGGAAATATTTGGCATATCCATGTTATGTCCGCATGTCGCAAGTAGCAAAAACAGCTCTACCTACTCCGACCACTGATAATAATAATAAACTTTATTTTTCTCACCACAATTTACATAAGTTGGATTCGACAATGATACATAATTCAGGTATATACTTACCTGAATTATGTATCATACTGTGGGAGACTGGTGCCTAAGATAGGCTCCAGGCCTGTGTTTCAGGGCACCAAGATCCATCAATAGGTTTTAATGTTGCCACGAACGCAAAAAAGCGTATATGTAATTATTACTGTCGTTGAGGATAAGCTCTATAAATCAAATAGATAGATAGAATACTCTTAATTGTGTACACCATAAAAACAGCAAATCAGCTTTTGCCCTACAACTTTATGGCGGCTCGGAACATGAGGCGAGTCGCTTTGCAGTTACGAATTCATGTGTCAGCGGGGGTGAGGGGTGAGGTACCCCGCAGTGAGTAGTACACCTCACAGCCGCCATTAAGTTCGAATCAGGCTGTACTTGACACATGTTGCAAACACAATTAGGCACTGACTCCAAAGATAAGAATCATATTCTTGTGTTACAAGGGACAGAAGTCTTTCTGAGCTATCAGTGCAATAATCAAAGACTTCTCCTGTAAAAGTCCTCAAAAAAAAAAACAAGGTAGTTAAAGTCTTTTAATATTTTAAACGAGGGAAACCTATACCACCAAAATCTTGCTAATTAGCATACAGAGTGGCGGTTACATTATCACATTAAACAGTACAGCGGTTATTACAAGTTGTTATCAGTCTGTTAAATGAATAAAATAATGAATTTTACTAAAAATTGATACATTTTTAAACAAAATAAATAGCTTAAAAATTGGCACAAAATAAACCACCCTTGATAATAAGTATAGACACAGGGGGGGCGATGGTATCAACAATGCAACACAAACTTTATGGTATTTTCACCAAATAATCACAAATTAATTGTAATGTTGTTAAGTACTCAAACGAAAAAAAGGTGCCACAGCCAGAATGTTAATTGTCATTAATGAGGGTTTTCACAAAAATTTACGCCACCAGTTGGCGCCACTTTGGCAAGAGGTCTTCCATTTCGGCAATTAATTTAAAATATATGATGACGTTCATCATTCCTTTCATTCATTCGTTTTTCATTCAGTCAGGACTAAAGAAAATATAGGCGCTTTGACACTTTTGACAGGTACTCGGACCTGACGTCTCAGTGCTGCCACCTAGTGAACGTCATTTCAGGAAACCCTCATTATTTCAACGGTGTGTGTTTAAAATACGTAATGTAGAATGCGTGGTTTCAATTAATGTGATAACCGAATCGCCACACTGTATACAGGCTTATTTATTTGTAAAACACAAACAACCTCTTAAGAGGTCATTGTACTCATCATTATGAACAACTTTTACTATGGGACCAAACCTGAAATCGCGAAAAAAAAATCAGCTGTTCCCTACATTTTGACGACTCGTACGAACATAAATGACTCGTATGAACCACTTTTTAATATAGGTCACATTTTTCAAAAAATCTTCATTAAAAACGTTGCCGTGTCTATTTATTAACCCGTGAGAAGGCGCGCCTAATTTTCTTACACGAGTAGGCGCGTGCGAGCAAAATGCTCACACTATCATAAATGTTTATATTTTTAGTGTTTCTATATTTATTGGCTTATAATGTATTTAAATAAATAACACAAGGTTTAGTAAGTAAGAAAACAAGTATTTTAATCAAAACTATTAAACATAATAGCAACTTCTGACGCAAATAACAAAACAACCTGGTATTAATTAATTTTTTTGGCACGTTTCATAAAAATCACAATAAAAACTGTTCCATAACAAAAACTAAAAAGTGTTATTCATCCATTAAATCTACACTAATGTGCCTCTCGAAACAAACTGAACACATGTATTTTACATGTTCGGTGCAAAGTAAAATAATTGCTGGGCGCGTGATGAGCAAATTGCCGCACGTTGATACACGGCCTCCACAAACGCCTTGCTGCGCGGTCGCAACGCCACTGAGCGGATCGAGAATTGCGTCAGGGGAGAGGGGGTGAATATTTAGGAAGGTACTTAAGTGCTTGAATTGGTGTGGCATGGGAAAGACAAAAAATTTTTGAATTAGATTTTTGTGTGAGCAAATTGCTCATAGCGCGCCTTCTCACGGGTTAATAGGTCAAGCAAGCCAATGTCAGCGCGGCGCAGCGGTCCGGTGACGACTCCTCCCTCGATAAAGCGTCGTCGCAGACTTAAGAAACGATCAGAATGGCCAGTAAAACTAAAACAGCACATAAAACCTTTACAATTTTTTTAATGACTTATTTTCTCTGTGAAATAGGTCAATTGAATTAAAAATCAGTTGGGGTGTCTGAGGTTTTGCGCATTTAACGTTACACGTTGTATAAATAAATTTCGTTACAGGCAGCGGTTCGTCTTTCAGCAACATAGCGACGGCACATGCTTACAACAACGGCTCGGTTCTCCTCTGCTACATCTTCTTGTTGCTTCAAGCCACCATCTTTTATTTCCTGGCGTGGTACCTGTCCCACGTAAGGCCAGGACAGTATGGTCAAGCCTTACCCTGGAACTTCCTCTTCAAGGTATGTGGAGTATACGAAGGAGAAGTGAAGAGAGATCTTTTTCGTGTTGATGCTAAATGAGAATAGCTCATGTAGCAAAATTGTTAGACCCCGATAGGACGTCTTTATCACAATCCGAAAGATTTTGCAGGAATTATGAAATCGTTACTTCACATGTTTGAAAAAATCGTAAATAACGCATTCAACATTATTGAACTGTCAAAATAAATGGTATTGGGATTGGGAGTGTGTTACGTAATTACCGACGATCGCTTTCAATGAAGGCACACCTGGGAACAGTTAGCAAGGCACCCCGGACGTACATTTAAATCGTTCATGGAGGTAATTTTGGGATTTTTTTTTCGAATTTTGATGTTTTGTGCTAACTGACGTAAAAGGTCACGAATTTCAGTGATAAAAAAATTATTATTAGACTTTCTTCCCTTCCAAAATGAACTATATTCCGTTGCTTCATTAAGCTTGGGTTTTCTCAGAAAGTGATGCTGTCTCTCGTTCTATGTACAAGTGTGTGTGTGTGTGTATCCGTGTGTGTATGTATGCATGTGTTCGTGAACGTTTTTTGACACCGTCATGTTTAAACACCTACCGGTAATCATTACATAGATATCATCATTTGGCGGCCGCTATATGACGGCACCGCTTTCTTAGGCAACCCAAGCTTTACAGTAACCGGTCGTTAACATCGCAAATTAAGTTTTAGCAAAAGGTCGTCTTTATAGAAAGAGCGCATTTTACTTGTGATTACAAAGTGTACAGACGCGCTGTGAATGTGTGTGTAAGCGCAGAAGCTCTCGTTACCATCCGAGACAATGACGAAGTCGGAAGTGTCTTTGTGTGTGTGTGTGTTATGTGCTGACGCTACTCGTCTTCACGCATACATTCACAGCGTATTTGTACACTTGGTTACCACAAGTATAGTGTGCGTGACAGCCTCTTTCTTAAGCTCGATGTGTCATATTAACGCCGGGGTACTGTACGTTACTGCTTTCAGCGGAAATCCAAGCCAAATGAAACGAAAAGCATCGTCAAAGAAAAAAGTGGAGACTATGAAATGTCCGAGTACGGGAGCTCGGTTTTCTCCACAGTAAGAACGGTCACCTACGAACTGAGAAGAGTGACTCAGGGCATCGGCAGACTGAGTGATTACTCCACTCGGTTTTATAGTAGTGAAGCTGATGATGTTAGTATAGCTATAAAGGGTCTCATGGCGCTCGGCCAATATCGGAGCTAACGCCATTTTCTTTATTTTTTTTTCACTTTTATTACATTTTACAAGTTCGTACCAACAGAGGGGCCCGTGGGTAAATAATAACAGCCGCACAGTTCGATCGATCAGGTTAAGCTACGCTTGCCGCGGTTGGTCTGTGGATGGGTGACCATCTGTAGGTACATACCGAGCATACAGCTTTCTGAGGCGGAGGGGGTCCTCCGTCTCAGAAAGCACGTTAAGCCGTTGATCCCGGCTGTCATTCGTAGATCTTTGACAGTCGTTACGGGTAGTCAGAAGCCCGAAAGTCTTACAACCAGCCTTACCTAGGGGTATCGTATTACCCAGTAACTGGGTTGTGGAGGTCAGAGAGGCAGTCGCTCCATGTAAAAAACTGGTATTCAGCTGCATTCGGTTAGACTGGAAGCCGACCCCAACATAGTTGGGAAAAGGCTAGGCAGATGATGAAGTTCCTTTGGGCGCAAATATCCACCAGTGGTGGTCTTTGGGTTGAAATTATGATAACGATACTAGTAGTATCTGTAACCCTATCAGTTATTTTGTGTGTAGTCAGGTACAGTCAACCAAAGAATTGGGTATGCAGGAAAGAAACAAACATCTTTGCACAACGTAATGTCTGTTCCAAAAGTACGTGATGAAAGTGTAAACAGACCCTGTTCACTCGCTAACAGGAATAAGTAACACATTCATCTGTATTTAGAAAGTTTCAACTGTATAGGTATCTCTTTTTTTTCCAACAACTATTATTTCAATAACATTATTAAATTGTCATCGAAAAATCATCGACGGAAATTGAGGTTATTAAATTATCAACAATAATTGTCAAATAAAAATATCTTTAAGATGATTTAAAATTGAAATTTCGGGCTTAAGTATTCAAATAAACAAATCAAAGCACTCAATTCTTAAGTGGTACATTTTCTGATCCTTTTTTTACATTTTTACTAGATACTTTTTGAACAGACCAAAGAAAACATTTATTTGTTTTTATTACGAGTCTGATAATTGTGTACACATATTTTTGAAATATGTAGTAACGTTGTTACGGGCAAGTAAAGAGTGATGCAGTATAACTTGAACATCTAACTAACGGTCGAGTTTTTTCAAAGTCTTGCCTTTTCTACACACGCACAATACGATAAAACGTAGTTAAAGAAAGCTGCCTGTGTTCCTATCTGTTTGGTTGACTGTATTTATAGCTCAATGCGTGACAGCCTACAAATAGTTTTAGACCATACAGAACATAACATAAAAAAAAATACAGGGGAACACTAAGAAGCTTGTTTGATAAAAATCACAATCTGATTTGTGTATCTTTCCAGCACAAGTTTTAAGCCAAACAAACCATCTGCTGTTACGCATTGTGCATCTCTTTCTTTGCTTCTAAACTACTTCACATGGCGCATTAGTATAGCATACCCCGTTTCGTCAAGGTATAAAACATGTATATACACATATTTCGAGCGATTCTCGGGCGATTCTCAAAGTGTCTACTTTTCGCCCTTTCCTTTTTCCTACTAACCTCCTGTACAAATCTTGTGAAGTATTAACAGTTCGACAGCTATTTATCATGGGCATTGTATTAAAACAACACAAAGCTCTACCCTACAGCACTACATATACTAATAAAAGACGTAAAGATATAGTTTGCCCACAAATTTCAACAAAACATGCTTTTATATCCAAATTTTACCTGTACCTCGGACCTCTCCTGTATAATAGACTAAATTTGAAAGCAAACATTTATTCTGTGAACTATACAAATTGTAAGAGAATCCTCAAGGATGCTCTCCAAAGTATGTCTTATGAAGAAACAGAAAATTTACTAACTGTGTTAAAGTAAATATAGGCATACAATTTTCACCTATGTTAAATATTTACCAAATATAGATAGTAAGATTTAAGCTACTCAACATATAATTATCTGTCCATTTTCAATTTTTGTTTATTTATTAATTTTAAAATACTAGTTTAGCTCTTCTCGCCTGAAACACAGGATTACCTAGTTCAGGCACGTAAGTCTTAGCAATACAATTTTTATTTAAGCAAAACTGTAATAATTTTCATGCCTTATAATTTTTGAATAAATATATTATTATTATTATTATTATTTGTATATTATAGCCCTCGTATTGGAACAAAAATGAGGTGAAACCGCATTCGGAAGATGATGAAGAAGAAAACCCCATGACTTCAGACCAGCGTTTCTTTGAATCTGCGCCGGCGAATGCTGAGCCCGGGATCAAGGTCGTCAACGTTTCCAAGGTAGGAATCCTGAAGGTTTTAACTGAAGGAAACTGAATAGAACATTTTATACACTGAATAGATATTTAATAACTCCAGCCTATTACGGTCCCACTGCTGGGCAAAGGACTCTTCAAACATGGTGGCAATCGACTACTCGGCATCGACGCACAAACTGAATTGAATTGAATTGACATGCTTCTAAACCCCCTAGCGTAGAAGTTTTTGCTCGGTTATGAAAAAAAAAACAATAATAAAAAAATATATACAGTGTGAGTCTTTATAAAGTGCACATATTAAAAAGGGTGAAAATATAAACAATTTTATCGACGGAAAAAATGTCATTTTTTTTTTTTTTTTAAATGGTAAAAAATGGTAAAAATGGTAAATTTTCTTTAAAAAATCATGAATAATTAATTTATGAGGTTTCTTTTTCAAAAAATTATGGCTTTATTAGCTTGGCCTATTATTAGAGATCATTATTAATTTTGTTTTGTTTTAATATGACATTTAGTTTAAAAGTAAATAGTAACAGTTTGTTTGCATGGGGTACCCAGACGAGAGTAAAAAAAATTAAAATTTAAATATTTTTTTTTTTATTTTTTTGACATTTTTTTCGTTGATAAAATTTATATTTTCACCCTTTTTAATATGTGCACTTTATAAAGACTCACACTGTATAAAAAAGTGCTCTTTCATAGAGTAGTACAATACCTCCTACGGGCAAAATGTATGGAACAGTTAATTGTTTTTTTAAATAACAGACGAAAAATTTCAACTCGTGTTCGGGGGAACAATAAATTTCACACCTACGAAGTCGCGGGCACAAGCTAATAATAATTATTATAATTAGCTCGTTGTAATCAATATTATTATATTCAGAACCAATATTTCAGTGTAACACAGAGAGATATTTCATCATATCAGCTATTTGCGACGTTGGTGTCGCCAACTTTAAGAAAGCACTGCCTTCAGTTTTTATTTTCGTGTAGTATGACATTACAACTTACACAAACACTAACGTTTTCTTCGAAATTAAATGATTTGTATCAGGTGTACCCGGAACATCGAGCGTTGAGGAATGTGTCCCTGGAGGTGTATAAAGGAGAGATCACGGTGCTGCTCGGCCACAACGGAGCCGGCAAGACTACACTCATGTCTATTATTACAGGTAAGAATAAAAGAAAAACATTTTTTTTTTTTGCATGAGCTATATATCGACTACACAAGACTTGTAAGTCTTGTCTAGTCGATTTATTGCTCTAGTGACTAGAGTAATAAGTAATTGAAAAAATTATGATATCTCCCCGTGGAATATCCACAGGAATGACAAGATCTGAATCGTCTTCACATGTAATTATACACTTGCGTGCAAAAAAATCGACCCATCCCGTGCTCTTCGATTTGAAACAATATAATTAAACAGGTTTTATTAGCAATAACCTAATATATTGTATATTAAAACCTTCCTGAAAGTATGTAGATTACGTTAGTGAAAGAATTATCAAAACTGATTCATTCGTTTTTTAGAAAATCGTGAACTTATACAAATATGGGGGTTGAATAAAGAACCTCCTTTTTTAAGTCCTTTAAAAACATCAAGTTCAATTTTGATTAAACAAACAGAAATAAACAAAATTTTACGTTTGTCAGTTTCATTGACAAAAAACGTCACACTTTTTCCGAGCCAAGCCAAAAGTGAGCGATGAGGACATCTGAAGAATCGAGTCGATCTTGTCATGAATATTGCTTTTATCAAAATATACTGTAAGTTCAACCTTACCTACCTTCATACAATATAAAATAATAAATTATATTCATTACGATTTTTGAGATATGAATATGTATACAAAATATTGTAAAACATTTTAAAAGAGTAACGATGGAGTTTCTTGCCCATTGTTCTCCATAGGAAAAGACCTTTTAGAAAGGGCAACTAGAAGCAATTCTATTTAAATGTTGACATTCAAAAGTGCCTTTTACGTACCTATTTGAAATAAACTATTTGACTTCGACTTTAAAAAATAACGGAATTGAAAACAGCAAGAGCGTTTTTTTTTTTTAACTCTTTTGCAGCTTTCAATTCCGTTATTTTTAGTTAAACATACACATATTTTCAATATTAAATAAAATAGTATCGTCTCTTCTTGCGACGACTAATAGAGAAGTATGGAATAAAAAGACATGTTGCGCCGACCCCAAATAAATTGTGATATGGGAATCTCATCGAACTCTCCCTAATGACATGAAATTTATGCTATGTCCACAGGAATGACAAGCGCCACAGAAGGGAACGTATTTGTGAACGGCAAGGACACGGTAACGGAGCAGTCTGAAGTGCGCAAGCACCTCGGTCTGTGTCCGCAACATAACCTGTTCTTCGAGGATTTGACTGTACAGCAACATATTATGTTCTTTACGCTCGTGAGTATACGAAACAAATACATTTGTTGCAACACACACGACAATTGCTTGCAATTAGTTTGTGAAACTTGATTTTGTAAAATGGACTGCTTTAACATCATCTGTCTAACTGGATGCAGCTGAATACCAGTATTTCACATGGAGCGAGTGCCTATCTGACCTCCACAACCCAGTTACTGGGTAATACGATACCCCTAGGTAAGACTGGTTGTCAGACTTTCGGACTTCTGACTACCCGTAACGATTGGCAAAGATCTACGGATGACAGCCGGAACCAACGGCTTAACGTGCTTTTCGAGGCACGGAGGGGACTCGGTATGTAAAGATGGTCACCCATCCACAGACCAACCGCGGCAAGCGTAGCTTAACCTGATCGATCGACCTGTGTGGCTTTTATTATTTAGCCACGGGCCCGCACGGACTGCTTTAACAAAATTGTTTAATATGATTAAACAATTTTGTTCAATAGTATTATATGAACTTATAGAGTTGTGTTGATGATTTTAATGATTATAATTCTGTAAACACATACCAGTTACGCTCGGGAATCATATTTTGTTCAACATACCACCTGACACTGACCTGTAAATTGCAAAAAACGTACTTGGAAAATTTGAATTTCGCGAAATTTAAATTTTTTAAGGGTCAATTTTATGAATAAATTGATATAAAATGTTTGTTATGTTTGTAGTTTGAGGTCTGAAAATGACCCATTTATTATCTTACATTTTTGTATTATCAGGTTTTTTTTGTTGAAAGTTTGTATATTTTTTATTTTTCATATTTGAGGGGCCCGTGGTAAAATAATAACAGCAGTACAGGTCGATCGATCGGGTTAAGCTACGCTTGCCGCGGTTGGCCTGTGGATGGGTGACCATCTTTACATACCGAGACTCTCCGTGCCTCGGAAAGCAAGTTAAGCCGTTGGTCCCGGCTGTCATTCGTGGATCTTTGACAGTCGTTACGGGTAGTCGGAACCCCGAAAGTCTGACAACCAGCCTTACCAAGGGCTATCGTATTACCCAGTAACTGGGTTGTGTGCTGGAGGTCAGATAGGCTGTCGCTCCATGTAAAATACTGGTATTCAGCTGCATCCGGTTAGACTGGAAGCCGACCCCCACATATTTGGAAAAAAGCTAGGCAGATGATGATGGAATTTTCATATTTGTAATATTTTTTCCTCAGCTCAAACAAGGCACATTCGCAGAAGCGCGGATGTCAGCCCGCACACTTGCCGAGCGACTGGCTCTTAGCAACAAGCTCAACTCAGTGCCAAGCCAGCTATCAGGAGGGATGAAGAGGAGGGTTCAACTAGCTTGTGCCTTAACAGGTGGAGCTGATGTCCTGGTGCTGGACGAACCCACGTCGGGACTCGACGTGGAGACTCGCAGGGAACTGTGGGACTTGCTGCTGGTAAGTCATCTCACTCATAGTGTGAGCCATTTTGACGCCAGATTGCCATCGACAGGGGGTCGCTGTTGGTAAACACTTGGGCAATGGTTTTGTGAAATGTCACTTGAATGAAATGTTCTCACAAACCAAGACAGCGGCGTTAGTTCCAATTTTAGCCACGCACGCCTTGTAGCGATTTAGCTTGTGTTTTAATTAGCGGACTTGATGTCTTACCGGTCTATTCTGTAAAAACACATCGTGAAAACGTAGATGAAGTGAGCTTGACGTGAGCTATCATTCCACATGATGCTAGGGATTCACACTTGACAGCTCACTTCATTTAAGTTTTCGCGGTAATATTTTTACAGAATAGACCGGTACGGGCTTGACAAACTCTCGTCAGGACTCCACGTGGACAATCATAGGAACTGTGGGACTGTCGTATCGCTCGTGTGTATGCACACTTAGCTATGTTTTCCATTTTTGAAGATGATCAGTTCTTTTCTGATTGGTGTAGGGATCTTAGCCACAGAATGGTAATTTAATTCACCACGACCATGAGACCAACGGTTACCAGTTACAAGTCCAATGTGTAATATCGTGGTACGTTTCGCGGCAGTCGCTCCGCGGCGAGCGCACGGTGCTGCTGACGACGCACTTCATGGAGGAGGCGGACGCGCTCGGCGACCGCGTGGCCGCGCTGCACGCCGGCGCGCTGCGCTGCTTCGCGACCACCATGCATCTCAAGAAGGCAGTGGGTGAGGACATACATACTATGAACCGCAAACATAAGGGCCGTCCATTAATCTCGTGATGTTTTTTTTGGCATTCTTTAAGGAAACGTTTACGTCCACGAAGTAAGAACCCATTAGGTATGAAAAGTGCAGTGACCCACATGTATGTCACTGATGTCTCGTTCCAACCCAAAATGACCCACAGTGAACGTGTTAAATTTCAATAAAACAGGAAAATATTGTTTAAAATAAGAAATAATACACAAAATTGGCGCTGATTTCCTTGTTCACAAACTAAACTAAATTTAGGTTCAGTGCATCGTTTTCATTCTATTTAATTTAGAAAAGGACAGAAGATAAATATTAGTTTAGTCCTGTCAAATTAAGATACCCCATAGACAAGTTTAGGCGTGATTAAAAAATTGGCTACTAAAAATACGCCAATTTACGTGAGGCGCTGACTAATTTCACAGGACTAAACTAATATTTATGTTGTGTCCTTTTCATAATGAAATAGAAATAAAAAGATGCACTGAACTTAAATTTTGTTTGTTTAGTTTGTGAACAAGGGAGAATATTCCATTTTTTTTCTATATAAAAATAAAATTATATAATACTTACCAAAATTAATTTCGCCGCTAGTTAGTCGCGTGTTGCCATGCCAACAGTCGGACTTACCCGCCGTATTAGATGTTTATTTATTTAAACTTTTCGCAAACAAAAAGGTACAAAGGAGGACTTAATACCTTAGGCATTCTCTACCAGTCAACCAAGGGTGGTGTAATTGATTTTATCTTCATTTCAGGTTCCGGCTACCGCCTAGCATTAACTACGATCGGATCCCCGAAAGAGCAAGCGATTACTAAAGTAGTGACGTCACAAGTGCGCGACGCGTCGCTAAAGGAGCAGACCATCAACTCGGTGTCGTACAGCCTGCCGGCGGCGCGCTGCGGCCAGTTCCCGGGCCTGTTCGCTGCCCTGGAGGCCCAGCGCTCCGAGCTGGGGATAGATTCTATAGGAGTTGGCGTGTCCACGCTTGAGGAGGTGTTCTTGAAGTAAGTCGACATCATGATTCAGCTTATTTTTGTCTCAGTTTTAATGATGGGCTCGTGCGTACAGCCGCACGGTTCGATCAAAGGTTAAGCTACGCTTACCGCTGGACTCGTGGATGGATGACCATCTTTAAACATAGAAACCCCTCCGAGCCTTGGAAAGCACGTTAAGCCGTTTGTCCCGACTGTCATTCGTATATCATACAACATAGTCGTTACGGGTACTCAGATGCCCAAGACTGACAACCACTCTTATTAAGAGGTATCATGGGTTATGGAGGTCAGATAGCCAGTCGCTCCATGTAAAATACTGGTATTCAGTTGCATTCGGTCAACTGCAAGCCGACCCCAAAATAGTTGGGAAAAGGCTACGCGTTTCCTATCCGATTACTCTGAGAAGAAACAACGAAAGAAACTCAGAGGTTCCATTAATATCTTTTAAAGTCCAGACATAATGTTGGTCATACCATGTTGGTTAGTGTTTGAAATGGTCTTTTGAGGAAAGAACCTGTCCAGTCAGTAAACGCATTTCTCAGTAATTGTCTACTAATCTCAACTCAGAATTTCAGGAGTTCAACGACCAGACGAACAATACCAAAAAAGGTCATTTGGGTAAGCCGCATAAAATACTCAAACTGCCAGAGCATCATTAATGCTAAATCATATTTAGCGATTACTGAGAAATGCGTTTACTGACTGGACAGGTTCTTTCCTCAAAAGACCATTTCAAACACTAACCAACATGGTATGACGAACATTATGTCTGGACTTTAAAAGATATTAATGGAACCTCTGAGTTTCTTTCGTTGTTTCTTCTCAGAGTAATCGGATAGGAAACGCAAACCTCATCTAGTTTATAAAATATCATTAACGTGTAAAAGTGTTTGTGCAAACCTACTTACAGAAATGAAATCATTTATCATCATTCGGCTGCAAGACGTCCAATGCTGGACAAAGACCTCCAGAATCGCCAAAATAATTTATTATTAAAAAATTCTAAGTTATTTAACGTCGGCTAAATAACGTTGTCATTTTGTCCCAAGGTTATGCAGTGACATCGACACTACTTTATCTGAAGATGAAGTGGATAATGCTAAAGAGCCGGGTGAGTATCTCTCTTATTTATCATAGTACAGACGCCTAGTACTACTACAATCTGTCAAATTTCTTTAATAGATTCTCAACATTATCGCTAAAGCATTAGGTTCAAGGTTGATTGGGAAAATCTGACAGTTTCGGGTAGCTTGATGTGCTGGCGTCTGTACATAATACGTCATAAAATGATTTTATGATTTACACTCGCGCGGAGGCTCAAGATGTATTAGTATCGACAGTGCAATATCGACTAAATCACAACTCTAGCTCATTACTTCAACATTCCTTATCATTCCTCGGAGCTCGCGCGCGGACTGTAGGTTATAAACTATCTGTGTGTTACATCCAAAACCGTTCAGCCGTTTTAGCGTGATTACTGAGTAATAAACATACAACTTTAACATCTATAATATTAGTGGGATACCAGTTTTTTTCGGTAATTTTAAAGCGTAATAGCATATACAACTTACCGCCGAATGAAGACTTTAAATTGGGTTAGGTAATCGAAAAAACTGGTGCCAAACGGCGCAGGCGCATTTTTAAAAATATAAGCAACAATCCAGCAGAAGAAATCCTACAAAACAGTCGTTTAAAACATCTAATATATTCTGACTTATTCACACTGTCCCGTTCCCTCTCACACAGAGGAAGTCTAGCAATGAAAATTTTATAGACTCGCAATAATTCACTCCTGAATTTTTGTTATTGTATCTACAACTGTTTGTCTCTGCATCATCCAAAAGTTGACTGGTAGAAAATGCCTATGGCATTAAGTCTGCCTCTGCAAATGTACGTGCTTGAAAATTATTATAGTATTTTTATCTCACGAAGCGACGCGCTCCTTACTTGTGGTTACCAAGTGTACAAACATGCTGTGAATGTGTGTGTAAGCGCTCCTGCATATATTACACACACATTCACAGTGGTTTTCAGCGGGTTGTCAACCTGGTTGGAGTCGTGTTTGTGTGTGTGAGCTTGTGTGTGTTATGTGCTGACGCTATTCGTCTTCACGCACACATTCACAGTGTTTGTACACTTGGGTACCACTAGTAAAGCGCGCGTCCCTTCGTGGGATAAAAATAAATAGCACCCCTCTGCTTGCGTCGGGGGTCGCAAAAATAGGCTGATTATGTAATTAGTAAAAGCCTTGTGTCTCCTGCTTATTTCAGAAGTTCCACCGAAGCAACTAACTGGCGCTCCCTTGTATTTGCGACAGTTGTACGTGCTGTGGAAGAGACAAGTCAAATACGCTATCCATAAGAAATGGGCCTTCCTCATATTGGTAAGTTAATACAACTTTTTTTTTTATTGTTAGCCTATTTTGTGTCCCACGGCTGGGCAAAGGCTTCTCCTTTTTTCTTCAAACCTCCCTGTCTTGTGCGATCTCTGGCCATTGTTGGCCCTACAAACGTAATCAGATCGACACGCCACCTTTGCCGTGATCTACCTCGACATAACATTATATTTATTTTTATTTGATTTCAAAAATTGTCCATGGAGTTTCCTGTCCGTTCTTTTGCATAGGAACCTACAGTCCTTGCGCGAGCTCCGAGGAATCGGTGGCTGAGGAAGCGGGCGGGTGTGCGCCGCGCCCGACCGTCGCTCCATCCCCCGCACTCTCCCAGTACTAGTGTCGACCTTGACGCGAGAACACGCTTATCGAGTCATTTTTAATTTTGCGATAGTAGGTAGTGTTATTTTCTACTATAAATAGTACTACACTTATAATTATGTTGTTTTGTGTCACCCAATAGAGCTCGCATGGGCAAAAGTTAAAAGGCTCGTGAGGGAACACAACATTACTTCAGATTTTTCTCTGACGAGACTGAAGGAGATCACAGAAAAAGCTATCACGCATGTCACAAAAGAAAATTGGTGTGGATATGATAAACATGTTTTAGCATTAGAGGAACATTACTGTCAAAGGGATGGCTTAATGGAGAATGTTGTCGACTCATTTATTATTGAAGTGCGTGAGGAGAGTTTATTTTCATCATTTTTTTTTATTTCAAGTACATAATACCCTCATAAAATGATTTCATGGAGTACACTCGCGCGGAGGCTCAAGATGTATTAGTATCGACAGTGCAATATCGACTAAATCACAACTCTAGCTCATTACGTCAACATTCCTTATCATTCCTCGGAGCTCGCGCGCGGACAGTACTATGCGTTGCAGTCTTTCTGAATAACCGACTCCTTGACAATTCAAAAGTGCCTGTAAATGGTGATACGTAGTAGGAATCGTCCGTAAACTAGGCCGAAACAACGGGTTTCGCGATTAGGGAGTAACGTCGCTATTCACAACTCAATAAAAATTACTTCGGACTTTAGTTGATTTAAAACAAACAGACAGCTGCAAAACCCATTTCAAAAAAGTAAATATTCTAACTCTTCCTTCTATATACATACTGGAAATCTGTAAATTCGCACACACACACACACACCAAGACTTACACTAACCGAGAAGGCATACAAACAAAATACTCCGACACAAAACACGATTAAACTTACCGACATCCCGATTGAAAATGCACTCATCTAGTCCACTGGTTATGTCGATAAAAATGTATAACAAACTACCCGAGATACTCAGAAATCAAAATATTGCTATTTTTACAAATAAATAAAAAAGAAATATTATTAAATAGATGTTATTACTTATAAAATAAATGAATATTTAATTGAGAAATCCATAGAACAGACATAATAATATAAATAAATAATATTTTTTTAGATTAAATGAATAATAATTAATAAAATGTTACCTTAAACCGACATGTCCTAGAACCAAAAATTCGAAGGCATGTGACTCCTACCAACCCACACTGGGCCCCCGTGGTGGATTACGGCCCACTCCCTCTCACAGAGAGGAGGCCTCTGTCCCAGCAGTGGGAACATTTTAGGTTGTTTATGTTTGTGCGTTCTAGACCTTACATCTCAAATTTTGTCCCCAGCAAATCGTTCTACCATTAACAACGATAATCTTTATGACATATTCATTGAACGGCCCGGAGGTTGAGTCCCAACAATCGCTGGCTATGAACCTGGACATGTACCGAGACCGGGACAGGCGCGTGCTGTACCATTTGGACGGATCGGCCGTCCGGCCGCAGGACATCGAAACGGTCCGGAAACGGTACCCCGGGGTCACCTTTCAAGATACTGATGATGTTGCCACTGGTTAGTATACAGGGTCAAATTAAGTTAGCTAGAAAAACTCCGCAGACATGATGAGTATCGATATCTAAACACGATAAAAGAAAAAAAACAGTCAAGTGCAAGTCGGACTTGCGCACCGAGGGGTCCGTACAAGCTTGTAGGTATGTAAATAGTTTATCATGGGTTTTTTTTTTTTTGTTATGTAACTACAAATTTACGGTTTTCGATTTTTGCTTGTGCAAATTTCATGATTCTAGGTCAACGGGAAGTTTTTGGTTCCCTGGCGTGTCAAAATATGCGGCATAAACGGAACATAAACGCCCGTATTTTTTGATTGCGTTGACTTAGAAGTTTGATTTTTTTCACTGCTTCAAGGGATTGCAGCCCTGAGTATTTGATATTAATTTCAATTTGATAACTCCACGCGTTCCTGAGAACAGGGGTCTTGACAGACGGACAGACAGACGGACAACGAAGTGATCTTATAACGTTTCGCTTGCTAATTTAATTTGACCTCCTAGAATTTATCTATATTAATAATATATATTTTTTTTAAATTGTATTTATAATAACGAATCCAAGTAGGCCGCGGTAGACACAATTTGTCAAAGAGGGGGATTATTGACCCATCCGATACCCAGTGCGACTGCGGTACTCAGATCACGCCCCACTTGCTGGAGTGTCCTAAATGCCCCTCCACTTACACCTTTGCTGACCTAAATAATGCCCCTGGGCTAAAATAATATAAAAACAAAAAAGAAGACTACCATCGACACGAAAAGAAGAATTATAGAATTTTCCTTATACTGTACAAACACACTGTGAATGTGTGTGTAAGCGCAGGAGCTCTCGGTACCGTCCGAGTCAATGGCGAAGTCTGAAGTGTGTGTGTGTTCTGTGCTGACGCTACTCGTCTTCACGCACACATTCACAGCGTGTTTGTAAACTTTAATTAATTGTCTCCGGACTATTTAAACATTACGTAATAAGCTTCTACAGTGTCCCAGCAGCATATGTGAAGTTTTGTTTACCATTTTGACTAAGTCGCTGATATATCAAATCCGCAAGTCATTTATCGATCCTGGCGCCATCTGTTGATTTCGCTTGGTACTACAACGTCTTGCCTGCTGTGATCGAACCATAAGTATTGACACGCTACTACGATCATTACACTGCTACCGTGCACCACATACTTTCAGCAAAGCAAACTAGGCGGCGCTGTTCTCTGTTTTTTTTACTCAAACATTAATTTATACCAAGTTTAAAATGAATTGCTGCCAAGGCGAACCGACTGCTGCCCGTGATCACATCCTTCAATGCTGTGAATGTGAAGGAAAACATCACTACGAATGTCTGAATGTCACGCATAGCCAATATGCGGCGTTAAGCGCTGAATTTAAGGCCTCATGGAAGTGCCCGTCGTGCAATAATGTAACCAGGCGTCTTAGGTCGAATGTTAATATGCCTGTACGCAGCTACACGGAACCGGCGATCGTGGATAACTCCATGGACATGTCGTATGACACCTTAGAGGAACGCAGTCCTCCTCGTACATACAATGTCCCCAGCCAAGTTACGGATAAACCCATTCAAACCATCTCTAGCTCAGACTTTGAAAAATTCTCAAGCGATTTAAGCAAAACCCTTAGTAACTGGCGGAGTGAGATGAATAAAGATCTGACTCAAATTCGCGACGACATCAATTCTACTATGGCTAATATACAAAAGGAAATTATTTCACTGCGTACCGAGCAGTCCCTTTTGAAGCAGAATGTGACTGACCTGCGCAATGAAGTTGCAAGCCTTCAAGCAACTACTCAGGATTTGACGCAGCACTGCGACATCCTTGAGAAGCGTACTAACGAACTAAATGGTACTAAGTCTGCTGATGTGGAGCTGATAGTCAATTCTCTTGAGACAAAAATTGATACTTTGGAACAACAGGCTCGTCAATGCAATGTTGAAATAGGTAATTTGCCCGAAAGGCGCAATGAAAACCTACCAGCCCTCATTGAAGCAATCGGTCTTGCACTTAACTCCCCAGTGACACAGCAGAATATCGTCGCCGTTCATAGAGTGCCACATGCGCACCAACAGAACACCAGACCAAAAAATATCATCGTCAGATTCACGTCATGCATACACAGGGATAACCTACTTAGTGCCTTCTGTAAGGCATCGTCGCTCAAGACAGAACAAATTGGTATAACTGGAACGTCATCTTCTATTTACCTTAATGAACATTTAACCCTGAAGAAGAAACAGTTATTTCGTAAAGCCCGGGATGTCGCTAAAAGCCACCACTACAAATATGTGTGGATTAGAAATGCTACAATACTTATCCGAGAGCGTGAAGGTGAACCCTCGTTTGCTATACGTGGAGAAAGAGACCTTGATAAAATTCGATTCAAATCTGTCGAATAAATGCCTAACTCACATAGGTATTAATATTCTAGATTGTTTTTATAGTTACATTCTTAATGTTTTGTTCTGTTGCGTTACCTATTTATACATAATTATGCATGCCATGAAACTTAATACTATTTTAATCAATCCAAATCTACTTTATATACAATTTAAATCAATTTATACAATATTTATAAAATCAAATCCTATTATTATGAAATGTAAATTATATAGAGTTTTAAATTTTAATCGACCTCATATAATACTAGCTATGTACCTCAAAACTATATATAACTTTTAATTTTAATTTTATCATTTTAATTTATATCAATCAATGTACTGTAAGAATTCAAAGGATTCCACAATGTAATAAGTTATACAAAAGAATGCGAGGCCTATATAAATTTGTTGCAATACTTTTTGACAATGGATAGCACTGATAATTTGTTAATTTATTACCAGAACTGTAGGGGAATTAGAACTAAGCTATACTCGTTGCTCGTGAATATCTTGTCATCTTCTTATGACATCATAGTACTGACAGAGACTTGGCTGATACCAGAAATAGCGAATAGCGAGTTTATCGACCCTCGTTACGTTGTATTCCACTGTGATCGGGATCGTACCGCTACAGGGAAGCGGGATGGTGGTGGGGTGCTCATTGCAATACTGCGTGAACTTCAATCGGCCTCACTTGATATTTTTAGTAGCCCACATTGTAAGCCCTCGCCGTTAATTGAACACCTCATGGTTGCACTACCTAGCAAAAACGACAAACATAACATACATGTCATTAGTGCAGTGTACATCCCGCCGGGGACCAGCTCCGATGTATACACATCTCATTTTGACTTGCTACAGGACACTTTAAATGCACCTAACGTCATGAATGTTTACATCGTCGGTGATTATAATCTTCCTAATGTTACGTGGAGCGTGAAGACGGCAGGAAATGATGCCTGTGTGGCCTGTGTTTGCACATACCCTATATGCTCGGAACTGACGCATCTCATGTCTTCGCTAGATGCTCACCAATATAACAGCACGCCTAATAGTGGAGGAAATACCTTGGATCTGTTCATCACGAACACTTGTTGTTCGGTGGGCCACCCTAAAGATCCATTATTACCAGTCGACCCCCATCACCCCCCTTTTGTTATAACTGCACCTATTAGCCTATCTACACAAAGTATGAAGAGAAAATCGATTAATAAATATAATTTCCGTAAAGCTAATTACGATCTCATTATCCAACGTATGGATGAGGTCGATTGGTCCGCACTGTTCGACAATCTATCATCTGAAGAGGCCGTAGAGGCCTTCTATAGTATGTTGAGTGACATAATTAGTCCACTAGTCCCCCCTGCAAGGACTAGATCGCTTGACTTCCCAATCTGGTTTACGCCACAATTAATTAAAATATTTAAAAGGAAGCAACGTCTTTGGACAAAGTGGAAAAAATACAGCAACGTCAAAGACTATAATAACTTCTCCGAATATAGGTCTATCTTCAAACATATGTGTAAAACCTGCTATTCCAGTTATATTAACTCGGTTGAAGATAGTCTTTCTAGTAACATAAAGCATTTTTGGTCCTATATTTCTAACCGTAAAAGTAAGTCAGCCATTCCGTCTAAGATGCAATACCAGAATGTCAAATCTAATGATCCTGAAGTTGTCTGCAATATGTTTTCTGACTTTTTCTTGTCCGTATTTGAGCCCGTGTCACCAACGCTCACCGCGTGGAATCCACCGCAGCAGTACGCAGAGAATGGTATCTTAATAAGTAATTTGCATATCGAAAAACCAAAAATACTTAGCGAGTTGAAAAGGTTGGATCCCTCTAAAGGGGCAGGACCTGACGGACTTCCGGCGGCCTTCTTTAAGGCTACTGCTGATATTATTTGTGAGCCGATCTATATCCTTTTTAATAGATGTCTGCGTGAGGGTGTGTTCCCGGTGGTGTGGAAGCGAGCTAACATTACCCCAGTGCATAAGAGTGGCTCAAAGCATGACGTTGAACACTATAGACCCATCTCGATTCTGCCGACCTTGTCAAAACTTTTTGAAAGACTTGTTCACAACGAGATTTATCCTCTTCTGCATAATATTATCATTCCTGAACAACATGGATTTGTTAAGCGCCGGTCTACGACATCTAACCTGTTAATATTTGCAAATTACCTTTTTGAAAATGTTGATAGGCGTTTACAAATAGATGCGGTCTACACTGATTTCAAAAAAGCTTTTGACAAGGTCGATCATGAAATCCTCTTGAACAAAATTGCCTACAATGGAATTCGTGGGAATTTATTGCGGTGGTTTGTGTCGTACCTCAAAAACCGGTCACAAAGGGTTGTACTTAATGGTTACCAGTCTGTCTCTGTTAATATTACTTCCGGAGTCCCGCAAGGCTCTATTCTGGGACCGCTATTATTCATTATTTATATCAACGATATTAAAAAATATTTTAAAAATTCCAAAATCTTGATGTACGCTGACGACTTGAAGGCGTTTCAAACGATACGTACTATGGACGACTGCCAGTCATTTCAGGAGGACCTAGACAGACTAACTGCCTACTGTATTAACAATAAGCTGCATCTCAGCATCCCCAAGTGTAACTACATACACTTTACTAAGAATAATTTCATCCTCAATTACAATTACCACCTTAACTGTATCCCCTTAAATAATACCTCTATAGGGAAGGATCTAGGCGTTCTCTTTGATGGTAAACTGTCTTTAAACCAGCATATCGAAGCCATAGTCAATAGTGCTTTTAAAATGTATGGTTTTGTGATGAGATCTTCAACAGAATTTAAGCGTACCTCAACCTACCTCTATCTGTATAAGACGCTCATTCGCTCTCAGTTAGAATATGCGGTCCCTATTTGGAACCCCTTCTACCATAAGTACGTAGTTGAAATAGAAAGGGTCCAGCACAAGTACCTCCGTGCTATGTACTACAGATGTCATGGGACTAAGACTATTCTGTCATACTCCCAACTTCTTGATAAGTACAAGCTTCTCAGCTTGGAGAACCGGCGCAAATATCTAGAGGCCAATGTGCTTCATGATATTGTGCACAATAATTTTGATGCCATTGATCTTACGAGTAAACTGTGTTATTCTGTCCCCCGAACGGTTCATGTGCGTCAGGTTCGTGCACGTACTCTGTTTGCGCTAAATTCTTGTCGTACGAACTCTGGCTTACGCTGCCCTATTCATAGAATGTTAGAATCCTATAATTCAAATTTCATTGATACTGATATATTTGCATGCTCGAAAAATAAATTTAAATCTCATATTATAAAAACTATCTTAATTGTAATCTTATTATTATTATTATTTCTTTGTCGCAATGTAATAAGTTAATGAAATTATCTCTGAACTGATTTGGTTCTGTAACGATAACAAGCTAAATTTAATTATTTATTTCCAAATGTATGCTTTAATTCTTTAGTAATGCCCTTCTAGTGGCAACCACTGATCTCTAAATATGTTTTATCTGTGGATAATGCAGTGGACTGCAACATTACTACCTGTAATTTGTTAATCTTATGTACTATACATGTTGTAGTTGTTTATTATCCCTTAATAAATAAAATAAAATAAAACTTAGTTACCACAAGTAAATCACGCGTCGCTCCGTGAGATAAAAATAATATAGTATATATACTGCGTAAGTGTAAGGTATTCACGGTCAAGACTATACATAAGCTCAGTGCAATTACAATGAGGTGGTTAGAATCGCCCTTAATTTTTTTTTTTTTTTCAATATTTTTTCTGTTTCTATCCGTATGTTTTCTTTACAGCGGTACTCCGAACTGGCCAGAAGGACATTCTGGAGTACAACAAGTACTTAGTGGGAGTGGAGATCAACGAGACTCATGCCAAGGTAAGCAACAAGAAGTACTAGGAAACTATGTAATACTAAACAGTATAAGGAGACAATGCTGTAACCCACATTTGATCCATGGTGATTGTTTAACACGTTCACGCCGGCGCGTACCACCGGTGGCCCGCACGCGTACCACCGGTGGTATGCGCCGGCGTGAAAGTGTTAACCCTTTACGGCGCTGAATTGCAGTTCTGCATCATACCATTCGAACTAACAAATTCGTTCAAAGAAACAAATAAAATACTTTATAACGCAATTTGCATATCTGCAGCAAACCATTCTATCGAATTTCTGCAGCAAACCATTCTATCGCATATCCTGCATATCTGCAGCAAACCATTCTATCGCATATCCCACCTAAAGACGTCAGATTGGATCAGTTAGGGCACTGGCCCGTTTGGACTGACAAAAGGCTTAGGTGCAAATATCCAGGTTGTACTGGAACAGCCCAAACAGAATGTGAAAAGTGCGGCATAGCCTTGTGTTTTAACAAAAATAACAACTGTTTTCGATCTTTTCACATTTCGTAACATTTAATAATTATGTTTTAACACCATGATGCACATCTGCATCAGCATGTTTAAAAAAAAAAATAAATACCTTTTCTGACATTTTATTTTTTTCATTATTTTTCGCATCATTATACAGGGTTATTTTTAAAACACCAAAAACCTCTTAAGAGGTCATTGTACTCATCATTATGAACAACTTTTACTATGGGACCAAATCTGAAATCGCGAAAAAAAAATCAGCTGTTCCCTACATTTTGACGACTCGTACGAACGTAAATGTAGGGAACAGCTGATTTTTTTTTCGCGATTTCAGATTTGGTCCCATAGTAAAAGTTGTTCATAATGATGAGTACAATGACCTCTTAAGAGGTTTTTGGTGTTTTACAAATTACCCTGTATAGCTCGTCTAAATCTATTTTCAATAAAAAAATACAAAAACACGTTCTTGCGCCGTAAAGGGTTAAGGTTAAGGGTTAAGGTTATTGTGTGCTTTTGACTGTAGATTTGTAGAACATTTTCAATTTTATTAAATACCAGGTACTTGTTGACAGGTCTACGATGTCCTCCCATACCTAGTGCAATTTGAAAACATTGTCAAAGTCAATCGTTTATAAAAGAGTAACCGTGGAGTTTCTTGGCGGCTCTTCTCCATGGGAAACGGCCACTTGGAACCGTGCACCTAGCTTCTGACGTTTCATAAGTGCCCATGTAGGTGTACGTGAAATAAAATATTTTGATTTTGGGTCTGCTTCGCGCTCGGTGAGCCTGTTAAAAGATAAATGAGATCTTTATCACTGACCCCGTGAAGTGAAAGCATCAAATCTTACTTCCTAATAATATTATAAACGCGGAAGTTTGTGACGATGGATGGATGGATGTTTCACGCAAAAACTACTGAACGGATGTTGATGAAACGTTACAGAAATATAGCTTATACATCAGAATAACACATAGGATACTTTTTATCCCGATATTCCCACGGGATCGACAACTATGCGGGTGAAACCGCGCTGCTAGTGTAATATAAAAAATCGAAAGTAACTTTTTTGTTCTGTTACCTCTTCACGCCTTAACGGATTTCGATGAAATTTGGCACATTGACCCGCTGAGGAACAGCGGGTCGAGGCCTGTCGGGGGAGCGGTGAATGCTTATT